>JAUMGZ010195885.1:0-12873 GCA_032359645.1 Pododesmus macrochisma | reverse complement strand
GCGATTGTTGACAACGTGAGTTGGAATGTCTTTGTGAACAATGAACAGTGCTCAGTACGAGCAAGGCGCACATGTAAACAATAAGGTAAACGGTAGTTTTAGGCGACCAGCTTAATCGTTGGAATTCACAAAGACTTCGGTGATTTCCGGAGGTCAAGGTGCCGAATTTTAATTAGGCGGCATCAACAGATTTGTTTACTCGATTACATCACATTTTATATCCATGCAACTGTTATTTCTGTTCTAATCAAGGCATTTACTCGACGTTTGTAGGTTATTTTGGTTGATTGAAATGTACCGTTTTGGAGAATATTACAGCTTTAAAATAACATATTTTGTACTAAATTTTGTTCTTCATTTTAATAAGCACTGTGTATTTATTAAATTTTTTAAAAATGTTAAACACATTGTGTACAGACATTACCAGTGGGTGCTTGTTCCATAAATTGACAATATTCTGATAGTTCATCACACAACAGAAACACGACCACTTTCAACTAAAAGTGCATACCTGTCATTTCTTTCTGTATTTTCAAATATTACAGTTAAAAATATATATATTTGAAAAATAACATGATTTTATCAATAATTGGATGTTATTTTGTCTTTTTCGTCTTGTGTTGCATTGATCAATACCATCTGTGTTATGTTGTTCGTTTGCAATGTTATTTCTTTTAATGTAAATTATATAATACCTGGTCTTTTGAAAGTTTGAGGTATTATCCAATGATCAAATTAAAATTATCAAGCGTGGAGAGCAGCGAAGAACTGTCATACCCAAGATGAATGTGTATTGGTGATTTGTACATGTGTGTGTGCGCAGGTTTTGTCACCATGTGATTTCTACCACTTTCTAGAACTTAGAAGTTGTGTATCAGTCGTTCTGTTACAGAGTTTACAGATACGATTCCAGCACCACAAATAAAATATACTTTACAAATCTTGTGTGTCTCTTGGGAAACTTGTTTTTTTTACTACTTCTCAGCAAAAATGTCCCGATTTATTTGCAAATTGCAAAAATGTTGCAACCGACAAAGTGATTGATCTAATTTTAGAAAGTAGTCCAAAGCTTACTGTCGCATTGAAATGTTTCACTGAATGCAACCTTTAGACACGGGGCGACATTAAAATAAAAGCATAAAATAGTTATAAAATATCCATGTTATAAAAGTTTGTCTGATACGTTCTGAGAATCAACATTTTGTGAATGATATATGGACACATGTCCAATAAAAGTACGAACTTCAAATAATCACACAATGTCTGTCGATAAAAAGTGATATACAATGAAATGTCGAACTAATATGTTGAACCCTGAAAGCGGGAAGACGCATAATCATCTAGATATAAGTTTATATTTAGATATGTACGAGTCCCAATTAAGTTTTTTTATTGAGTAGACCTATTAAAAGTATTCTGTTCATCTCCCTGAATTTTGATGTTGTCCCGTTACTATTTCTTCTGTAACAACTCAGTCTACTGTCATGTTGTCATTAAAAACATCAACATAAAGAAATCTTATTAAATATTTATTTTACAAAAATTTAGTTGATATAGTTTACAGCTACATGAACTTCATACACACGTTATAGGTTTATCATATAAAGGATACAAGTTCTGCTTCCCTTTCTCTGATAGATGCATTGACTCTTTCCATCTCTTCATCATGCTTCTTTTTATTTGGAGGTTTCACTCTACAGGAACCTGTAGAAATAATAATAGACTCTATATGGGCATACCATTGTACAAATACACAGTAAATTAATAATTCTTTTTTTCCTGTCCTGAGCTCGAGAATGTCACAAAACACTGCCCAAAGGAAACTACAAAATATTAAAGCTTGTATTAAGAATCTTGTACAAAGAGGTATTATATTTGCCTAACCAAACAGTCAACATTTAAAGTTGATCTCTATTGCCTACCTAATAGACCATTATTAAACATCCTTCACCTACATGTATGTACGAAAACCAATATATACATGTACTTCAATCACTTAATTTCACAATAGTGAAGGAATAGTAAAACAAGAGACCCTGTTAACAACTGTGACAGCTTTGTTCACCGACAATCCTTTCATACTGGCAATAACGTAAATAATTAAATTTAAAGAAAAGAAATTCAAGATAGCTGCCAATGGCATTTAAGTAATTTTACATGTCCAAGTGTCAAGAATGCAAATTTCAAGAACATTTTTACCAGATACTAGTAATTTCTAGTCTTAATACAATTAAATATATACTAAGGAATCATGATCAAGAAACAAAATATTATGAATTAAAAATTTGAAAGGGCTGCTATTGCCATTAACCATAAAAACAATTCCAAGATTTTAGTATACATTTTCAAGTACATACAAATGTGTTGAATAGTTAAAGTCCCTTGCTCCTAACTAAGTTTTTCAAATTAAAAGTAGCTAGTATATATAATTATTTTTTTTTTGCAAAGACACATGCTTCCTTTTTAAATTTCTATGCATACCTAGTTAATATTGTTGAACCAACTAATGAAATTATATGTATAGGGTGAATTACAAATAACAGTCAAATTTACAATCTAGACACCCCTGAAATCAAGGAATGATTCACTGACCTAGGTGTGATAAATCATGGTACATCGATTGCAATGTCTCTTATATATTCTTTGTCAGCTAATTATACCATGACATGGAACACAAATTACAAGACTCACTTAATAGGGTTTATAGTAATGACACCTGATCTATGTGCAAATGAGATATATAGATCTAAAAGCATTATAATACAATTACGATATTTAAAAAACTTTTGATAACAAATGTCAAAGTAACATGAAATGCCACACAGCTCTAGGGCAACAAAGTGAAAGTCAAATGATATAGAATAGATTTAGATCCGAAAGATATATGTTACTCTACCTTTGTAACTGATATGTTAGTTGTTTACAAGTGGTTAAAAATGCCCTAAGAAAATGTGAAAGAACCCCAGACTTCTTGCAAAATATGGATCTTTTAGACAAAGTGATCAAAAACTAAATGGAGGTAGCATTGCATTCGCGACCTAATGCCATGAACAAACCTTCTCATTTCAAACCTCTTTGTCGGCCACGGTGGTATAGCGGTTAGCATTTCTCATCTCTTGAATTCAAGAGGTTTGGGGTTCGCGGTGCAGTTTATCACAGCCAGGTGATTACTTGTGCATATATACACTTAAACCTTGAGCTCATTTCAAAATGGTCCATCGTCATAACAATGGCAGTCTGGTGTCTCTCAGGCATGTTTAAGAACTCATCACATAAATGCCATAATGATAATACAATGACTGGAAGAAGCAGAATTGCTTAGGAAACAAGTAGCAGTAAGTAAGTAAATGAATCACTGACAAAAATAGTAACATAGCATTATGAGGGAAACACCCTTCAAAGTTCATTTCATGCTGACAACGCATATTTTAATTTATCAATTAAGGAATGTTTCACGCACATAATCAAATAAATGGACGCTTAATAATGTCGTCGTTAACTCTTGATGTCATGCAGTTCTAGAGGATACATGACATAACAAAACACTTGGACAATAATAAACACAACACCCTTCCAAACATCTCGCACAACAGGAAATGCAATAAATGTTACCAAGCCCAAGGGAATCTTTCCCCGAATCGTCTGGGTTGGACTCGGCAGCGTCTCCCATTTTGCGTTCATTTAGATTGTCGGGTCGTATCTATGGTCGACGGACTTTTGCAGAAATTCCTCCGTCTCATCCACGCACACGTCAGGAATGGAGAGCCATGATGGATCTCGTTCACATGACCGTGACGTCACACCTTGACACCGAAAATCAAGGTCGACACAACGTTCAGTAGAATGACAAGTGGACGATCGTTGTGTTAGCCTACTTAAATCAATTCATAAATTATTTCTAGAAATCAATGTAGGTCTATGTTTATTTTTTAAACCACAGATTGCAGTCTTTATTTCGCCCACTTTGTATGCTGTATAATGGCGAAGATTTAGCTACGTGTTTTCCGTTTTCAAGTTTGTTTACAAGGCACTGGCCTACCTGAAATATTAATGCGCGTTGAAACGCGCACTTGCTCTACATTTTAATTTTTACCGATTAATTTAACGCCAATAAAATATACATCAAATATTGTCTGTCACTTTACATACGTGTTAACAGATTGGCTTGAGTTGTCAAAAAGATTTAACTCTTTGAATGTACATAAGGCATGATAGAAAGTCTAGGAACTTGATCTTAACCGCGGATGTATCTAGCAGAAATCTCTTAATTTTCGAACAGACCTTTTGGGCGGGAAACAATAGAGACGCCATTTTGAATGCGGAAAGTGCAGCCGCCTCAGAACTAGCACAATTATGTGGGATAATTCGCTTTATTCATGCGACCACCCACCAGATTAATTTGATTTTGAACGAAAGATACAAGTTGTTTACAATATTTTATACACAATTTATTTGGTAAGTTATGTATACAGAGTGATTGTTGTTCGGTTATTCGAATGCAATTTTCGGCTTCGATCTCATTCGTGCAATCCATTCCGCATCGATCCTGTGTTATTTAATCATCTTTTCGTTAACTGCTTCTCGGCGCATCATACGTTCATTCACTTTAAGCAGAATAAGATGCTACAGTAATAAGTGGTTTCGCGTTGTTTCATATTGAATATTATTCGACGCGGATATTATGAGCATCTTTATTTTTCAGGTTGACCTAATTTATGGAGATGTTTTGTATCATAAATAAATTGTTTGGTGTGAAATCTGAATGTGATTATATTTAGAGGTGTGCATATTGTATTATTCAATGTAAATGCCATTTTGGGTTGCAACTATACTAGAATCTAACCAGCGTCATGAGATTTCGACATTACCAGTGCTTTTCCAATGCTCTTGTTGTACATGATTATAAGAAATGTGCATGTTGAATTATTCACTGCAGTGTCAGTTAGGGTTACAACAATACTATAATTTACCACGCATTGTGAGATTCCGACATTACCAGCACTTTTTCGATGCTCTTGGTGTACATATTTATAACATAAAATAAAGACTTTCACAGATCACTTGCCTTACTTAATGTTTTATTCCATGTATAGTTTGTCTCTTCAATAACTCGCCCGCTTTCGGTGGGTTACACCAGCTTTTTAACCCTCTTCCCGCCATAGCATGGAAGGTCATTGTTTTCACCTGCTTTTGGGTCACTTCACCCCTTTTCACCCAATTTTTAACAAGAATTTCCTATTTTTACATGTTACATGCCATTAATTCGCATATAAATTGCTTCGATATTGGTGGTCTTAAATCAGGGACCAATCTGGCTTTATTTTGCTGCCCTTTAACAGCACTTTCCCCTCGACAAAGAGGTACCAAAATCCCCCTTTTTTTGCAAAATAAATATTTCAATATCATGTAAATGTGGTTAGTGTTACAACTGTCAATGTCATTGTGTTACCACTGTCAATGGCCATTTGCGCATTTAGCAATTTTGAGTGAAAATCGGCGCATCAAAAAAACTTTTTTATGATTCAATTTGGCGATAGACATGCAAAAATAAATTATTATCGCTCCCTAGGGAAGAGGATTCATAATATTTAAAAAAAATCTAAGAAACTCTTTCAAAGCAATAATGATAATTCACATTACTCGGACAGAAATATACGGTTGGTCACAGTTCTCATTTATCTGGAATTTTTGTGTGGTGTTCTGCAGCCCAGAGCCAGTACCAGCGCAAAACTGAAGTCCTTAAAATATATTTAATGTATTACTTAGTGTATTGGAAGGAAATGCATTAGAATAGAATATAGTGTTTGAATGAAGAATAACTAAGTATATATTTCGTAAGTTTACAGCTTCTTGGCACAGATTTTTTGAAAATAGTATTAAAAATCTTTTTTTTTTCAGCGAGAGCATCCATATATATAATTCAAGATGTTTTACGCACATTTTGTTCTGAGTAAAAAAGGACCTTTGGCACGTATATGGCTTGCAGCCCATTGGGATAAAAAACTTACAAAGGCACATGTATTTGAAACAAATATTGATAGCAGTGTAGAAGCTATTATGCAACCAAAGGTAATTATGTGACTGTAAAATGTGATTAGACATTGGAGCAAATGATAACTTGGGAGCTATAGGCACCTCTTTAAATATATTAGCATTAATCAATAATGATTTAGTAGTCGTGATGTGAATATATACATAGTTGAACATTATTTTTGGTTGCCATTTGGAGTGTAGCAAATAAGATATACATGTGTCTATTATTCCAAAATGAAAATAAATCAAGATCCAAGAAACCTGTCAAGCAAGATGCAAAATATGATTTATGTTCTTCCTACCCTCAATTTTTTTCTTATTAACTTGCTAGAAAGGACAATACTTTTTGTCTTTACAAAAAGAAAGAAAGCTGCACATCCATGTCATGGAGGAGTGTTGCCTATGAAATGCTGTAACAATTGTTTCGACAGTTATTGCCCCTTATATTATAAAATTTCTTAGTCCATCAGTGGCATCTGGCCATTAAAAAACATTTGACCTGTGTTTGTATATTATTCCTACTGCATGTTAACTTGCATTGAATTTTTTTTATCAATTTTGCATCCCTTCAGTTCAGACAAACATCAGAAAGTCATTGCATTAGATTTCTTTTTTAAACATTACTTTTTGAAACCTGGCCACCAAAGTTTTCAGTTGGGTCACCTAAATTTTAAGTCATTAGACTTAAAAGTTGCTTTGAGCCCTGACTGCTATTGTTATTAGATGAGCTTTGTGATAATTTTAAACTTAACTTTGCAGGTCAAGTTGGCACTTAGAACATCTGGTCACTTGTTACTTGGAGTAGTAAGAATATATTCCAGAAAAGCCAAGTACTTACTTGCAGACTGTAATGAAGCATTTGTTAAAATCAAGATGGCTTTTAGGCCAGGTGTTGTGGACTTGCCAGAAGAGAACAGAGAGGCAGCTATTAATGCCATCACACTACAAGAAAATTTCCATGACTTTGACACAACACTTGCTGACCTTAAGTAAGAATTTGCTACATGTTTATTTGTATTAAAAAAAAGCTATATCAGAGGATCTAGATAACACTATCAATTTTGAAAATGACATGATCTATACATGTATTTGCATTATTGTTAATCAAAAAATTCATTTTGTAAAAATTGAAAATAATGAAACTATTAAAATGATAGTCTTTCTGGGGAAAATGAAATTTTGTGGAGTGCTATGAATTATACAGAGTTTGGTTTTCTAAAAAAAAAATTTGTATTGTATATTTTTGGATGAAAGATGAGTTACTCTTTAAAATTTTCATGAAATATTGAACACATCAAATAAAGACATTCAAGGGTAAGTGTAATTTTATACCTATGCCTTACACCTTAGAAGAAAAGTTTGAAATGAGGAATGTTCATTGCATGTCATCATATATTTTCAGTGATTTAGATGTACAAGCACAGTTTTCTGTGAACCAAAGTCGTCCAGAAGATATAACCATGCGGGAAGATTTGGCAAGCATAACCTTTGTTGACGATGGTTTTGGTATGTTTATATAAGTAATGCATGACAGTATTGTAGTAGCAGCTTTTGTAATGCCGTTGTGTACATATGACTCTTATCTTTATATCCAAGCTATCTTCATTTTAATATGAATTGCATTATACCATTGAAATGTGATGGTGCAATAAACCTTTCTAAATCTTGGTAGATTATTACTTCTATTCAGTCGTATCCATGTGTGATGATATATATTTATACATATATGTATCTATGCAAAATGTACTTACAACTGGATATTAAGGTACACTTAATCAGAATGGTCTTTTCAGGATGCAGAAAATGATATTTTATTTAAAACATATTTTCATTGTTTAAGATCAATAGTCAAGACAGCAAGAAAACTCATTAACATGACTTCAAGATTTCATTTTTTATAAAAAAAAATTCTTAGAGAGATTGAAAGGATAGGATAGAATAAATGGAAAAACATATGGTAATTTATGAACTGATTTAGAATGATTGAGTTATTAATCCATGAAAGTTTCAGTGCAAAAAGTATATTTCCACCTGTTTCTTGATTTTCTATGAGGATCATGTGGCAACAAGCTGCTGTGTTTACTCGCACACAAGTTAAGAACTCATTTTTCATGCAAGGCAATATTGGAACTAAACCATGGCAACCAAGTTGGGAAGTGATCTAGATTAACTTAGTTCTTCTGTAGATGGCTTTTATTTCAAGCTGTTGATTTGTTTGAATATTTGTTAATTGCAATGTAATGAGGTTAAACGTTGATTTAAGAATTTTGCTTATGATAGGTCAAAATTATTGTTCCTGAAAATATATAAATTTCAAACAACACTTTGCATGCATGGTGAAAACTTTTTTTTTTTTTTTTTTTTTGCTTTTAATTTGTGCTACCCATGACAAAAAAATATAAAAGACTTGTGTATGGTAAGCAGTGATGTGAGCATGCCTGCTGACAAACAGCTCTTGTATGATACCAAAAATCCAAAAGAACAAATTTAGCATATTAATAGATTTGTAACTGCTTTAATTATGTGCAGCTTTGATTTTGGGGCCTTGTATTGTACTATTGAATGTATTTCAAATGTACTGATAAAAGATGTTATTCATGTATATTTTCTTTAGAGTTTACTTTATTTCCTCATGTTAAGTATTAAAAGAATTTGCATATTATATCAAAAACAAGTTTTTTACCCGCTTGTATCAAACGGGTACGGTGACACTCTTTTTTTTTTGTTGCAAAATTGATAGGAATATGATCATGAAGATTTTGCTCACCCATTGTAAGAACAAAACGATTTAGAAAGGTTGTTTGGTTTGAAGATATATTAAGAAGATGATTATCATTAAATAAATCAAGGTAACAATAAAATGTTCTTTACCTATATCTATAGGTGTTATGGATGGTTTTGGTGGGGAGACCAATGAAGAAGAAATTCTTTGTATTATTGGCTGTAATTGTTTGAGTTGGGATATAATATTCAGTTTGTCAAAAGTGCCACATAAATTGACAACAAACTGTGATAAAAAATTGACTACAAGCTGTGATATTAATAATTGCAATAAGTGTATATGTTGTTTAACAATGGATTATCTCAACTTGAATTGCAAACAAACTGACCTCATTGAAACATCTTCCAAACCCAAACCAAGAATGGAGAAACTTGATTCTGGTATTGGTATGGATAGCGATGATATGGGTCTTCACAGTGACTTGTCTGATTATGAATCGGACATTGATGAGGGCTGTGTAGCTTGTGATAGTGACTCCAATGTGGAGAATGATCCCAAGGACCAATCACAGTTTAGGGAGCCATTGTTACAACAGGGTAAGGAGTCTTTATCAGGAGGAGGTCATATAAAAGCAGACTTGTTAATTTATTGCCGTTTCCACTATCGACAGTTGTCTCTTTGTAGCTTTCAAGTACATATTCAATTGTCACCTTAATTTTTACAATATAGGACACAAGTTTTAGTGATGCGCCACAATATTTAATGTGTTTATTCACTGGTAAAAGTCATTCCATTGATAGAAGGTAAATCAGATTTATTTTTATATTTATGCAATTGGTGCTGAATTAGCAATACACTATATTTGCAATCTATCTAGTATTGTACACACCTAAATGCTAAGAAATAAGTAGGAATTCCAAAGATTTCATCACACACACACACACACACACACACACACACACACACACACACACACTTGATGATTGGGAAAACTACAAATCAAATGTTTGCATGTAGATTGTATACTGACATAGGTATATGCATTCCTATGATTGACTACTTTTTCCTTAAATAGACTCGCTCAAAAACCAAAGCATAACACAACTAAATACTGTGGCACATCAGTAAGATTTTTATTGAAAGTGAAAACCATAATATTGTTTTATAGGAATTTTTTCTACAGTTAAGGTTATTTATCAATTTTGGCATACCTTGGTATGTAAGGTTATTTAGAGATGTAATCTATGCAACTTTCAGCAGGTGGAATTTTTCATAAGGTTATCATAGCTCATCGATTGAAAGGCACAAAGAAACAACTTTATTGATAGTTGTAATGTTAAATCCTAGCTGCTTTAAGTAACAAGTCACTCGACCTTGTCCTGTCTGATTCCAATTGGAGTCTGGGCATCATATATAAGAAACAAACTGAGGAATATTTCAAAATTATCAAAGTTTGATTTTGATCAATATACTTTGAATTAGTCAGCAATAGTTGAAGTAACTCAGACCCCCTCCATTAAAGGCTTCTTAAAGGGTGATCTTTTATTCATTAATTGAATGCTGACCTTGTATTGGCAGAGTTCATTTACTTTTTAGTTTGCTTCCATGGAATTAATTTACAATTCTAACAGCTGACTCCAATTGGAATAGCAGCTGATGCTTGTCTATAATTATGTTTTTCTCCCATTGCTAGTTTCATCAGAATTCTTTAAAAGAGCTTTCCATGGATCTGATTCAGTAAAAATGAATTTTTATGTGTAATCATGTATCAGTACATTCAGTTTGATAGAAATTACTATTTAGATGTTAATCATATATATCTGAATTAAACTAAAACTGTTATAGAGTAATTTAGTGAAATTCTGTGGGTTAGGACATTTTTGATAGCGTTTTACTGTCTAATTTGAGAAGTAGCACATTGTGTGCTGGTAAAAACTTGACCCCAAACGGAATAGCCTTTAAGCAAAAAAAATGTAACTGAATACAAGAAATTTTATTTAGTTTAAAAACACTTCAGAAATACAAGACTTAGAACCCATTATTTGACAAATAAATGGGGTGGAAAAGATCAAATAAACATTTTGATTTGTGTGCACATAAGTATCTGTGTAAATCTATTTTTAACAGTATATTTAGTGTATTTATTAAAGATACAGACAAAAACAGTTTTTAAAAAAAAAAAAAAGCGAATGTCTAATGAAACAACTTGCATGAAAGTGAAAAAAAGATATTAAGCCATTTATAAAAATTCTGATTCTTATTAAATCTTTGTTTTAAACAATAAATACATCTGACCATTAATGATTTTGATTGACCAAGTGTGTTAAAGTTATATGCCATTCTGATTTTTCTTGTATTCATTATTAAGGATACTTGAGACTTTAATTGAAAACTTAACCTTAATTTTCTCAAAAAGTATTCACAATAGACTCCATATAGTACATATCATTTTCTATCTAAATGCGCAAGTTTGAAAAGTCTCAGACATCACAAGAATAAAGCTAATTAAGTGAGTTTTTTACCACGTCCAGAAGGTCCCAATTTTCTTTTAGCTACCTCTACTTATCTGTAAAAGAATTCCTGCCATCATTTCGTGTATTGGAAACTATAGTCGTCTGACCAGATCATTAAGAATTTAACGGTCAATCTTTAATCAGGATAGCAGTACCACATCAATGGCCAGTGGGAATACATTCCACTGTCATGACCATTGAACACAAGCATTAATGAGATAAAAACTGCCCCTGCCTGTATGCAGCGATCAGTTTTATCACTCAAGGTGGCATGGATAAGCACATGGCTATGTTTACATATTAAATAAGTTACATAAATATGTTCATAATTTCACTACGCTTGAAGATATAAGAAATATTGTAGCAACATGTGTTAAAATTTATTAATATACACACTTATATGAAAAAGTGAAAAACATGAATGTGAAAAAAAATTAACGTCTCAAGTATCCTTTAAATTTAATCATAGTTACGTTCTAACCATGGAGTATTGAATGAAGTTTTTGTATACCTTAACAGGACTTTGAATTTGTTAATAGTTAATGTTTGCTTATTTTTTTATTTTTTTGAATGCAACCATTCAAATTTGTTGTTTTTTAGAACATTTAGAAATATTTATTCAAAATGATTTTGTTGATATATCAACACATAGAACAATTTTCTAGTGTTGGTTATAATAACATAGATCATTGGTGATGATTTTGATGACCAAAATAATACAATGAACTTACACTTGACAGATCTAGATATTACTTAAATTGTTCAACAAAAACATGTTATGGTGTTTATATTGAAGCATACATGGGCATATTATTTTGCACTTATGGCATAATAGTTCATAAGGCCAAAAGGAAAAATACTTGTGTTTCCACTTACTCTACATTCCTATAGAATTTATTGCAAATGCTCAAACTTGGCTTTCTTTCACAGTGGGGATAAAAAGTTTTGCATAAATACAATTTCGTAAATCATGCATGTTATGTTGTCGATGTTGCCATCTAATTTCCAAGAGAGGAAATGCACTTTTATGTCAAATCTGTTAATAAAGAAGAATTTTCCCAAGTTTTACACTGATGATATTCCTTTTTCAGGTGATGTTGGTTTTGATGATCGAGAAATACTTCGTGATGCAACCAATATAGAAGAGTCTTTATATAAGCAACCAGATTTGTCAGTATCCAATCATCAACCTATTGAAGAAAAGGAAAAAACGCTGAATGAAAATGTCACAGCTGATAAACCTATGGATGTCGATTTGGAGGCACCTGTAGAGGCTGAAGATGAATTTGGGGGACCAGTTGATGGAGGATTTATGGGTATGACTCGATATTTACTTGTTGTAGTTGA
This sequence comes from Pododesmus macrochisma, assembly GCA_032359645.1. Classification (NCBI taxonomy): domain Eukaryota; kingdom Metazoa; phylum Mollusca; class Bivalvia; order Pectinida; family Anomiidae; genus Pododesmus; species Pododesmus macrochisma. The sequence continues at coordinate 258 of JAUMGZ010195885.1, read as the reverse complement.
TTTTTGTTGTGTTTTATTTGTGTTCACCTTTTATAAAAAGGCAGGGGTGTACAAATATTTTTTCAGGGCACTTGTCCGAGGACTAAGCTAACTTGAAAATTCACTTATCCGAATGATTTTTTCACTTGCCCAACGAAGAGATTACAATATTAAATACAATAACAATGTAAAGACAGAAATAAACTTTAATTGCAAATTCCAACACTGTAACTTCATCAAACTAACTATTGCATTTGAATGACTAGAAAACTTGGCAAT
>JAUMGZ010195874.1:0-12874 GCA_032359645.1 Pododesmus macrochisma | reverse complement strand
AATAAATGTATATTTGGTTCATTTTTCTGTGTGCGTCCAACGTTTTCTTATTGTTTGCCAATGTCCATGGACTAACGACCAAGAATATCGTCTTGGTTTTTCGATTTACTATTTTACTGCAATGTATAGTCCTGGTCTGATTTCAGTTGATAGGTAGAGTTCATTCATACATCATCGACATGTTCTTACGGGGTCGATAAGTTGGTCGTCCCTTGTACATGGATTGTTAACCCCCTGAAACGAGAAAGAATCCAATGTCAAGTTCAATAGGAGTAAGCGGTATTCAGTTTCATTGATTATCGTTCTCTCTGGACAATCCCTACTACTTTACTTTCGCTTGCTAGTTGTGATACCAATGCAAGATTGTAGAAGTCAAATAAAGCAATCAATATCATTGTTTTGTTATCCCTGTATAGAATCCATTTTATTATATATACAAGTAAGTTAATAATAATTCAGCTATTGCAGGTACATTCTCCTTGTATTTTATCATTTTAGTAATTGATTTAATTCAGGTTACCATATAATTCATTCTTCGGAGGTGTTACACAAATGACCAAGTCCATAATGGAACGAGTCAACGGACACTCTAACAAGTTCTTTGGCTGGGGTGGTGAAGATGATGATATTTGGAACAGGTACTATCTGTTAATAGACGACACAAATAAATGCATTACGTGTTACATTTGTACAAACATTATTTGAAGATTCTTGTTCATAAAACTCTTGTCGCTGCATCGTATTATATTCACTGCCACGTACCTAATGTTATAAACAGCGACTTAACAGGTATATAAATCGATACTTCGTTTGCATTTTATGATCAAACAGAATAAGAACACACTTCCCATATGCCATATGCCCGAGTAAGCACCGATAACGTCATTCTACGTCCATTGAACCGTGTAGATACAACTAGAAATCGATATCAGTAGTGAAGGTGTCATTGAATTATCATGTATTCCGTTGTCATTTCTAACGCCATTATAAGAAAGCACAGTTTTTCTCATTTATTCAATCTTTTATTTAAGACATACATTTTTTATAGATTAGTGGCCAAGGGCTTCAAGATACAGAGGTTTTCAATGAAAATTGCAAAATACAAGATGATTAAGCATAAACGAGACGCAACAAATCAGGATAACCCACACAGGTAATTAACAAGACAAATATAAAGAAACAGCAGGTGTTAACAAAACAGGTAATCACAATATAGTTTGAACAGAAATTAAACGATGAATACTAACAGAACAGGTAATTTAACAAAAAGTCAAACAAATGAGGGTGTTGACACCAACTAAAAAGAGTAACATAAAACAAAGCTGCAAATATCAAGGGCCAAGATACTATTTTGAAAACATATCACCATGTGATATAAAATTACTGCATGGTAACAGCCTTTGTGGCAAATGTGTTATATAATTATGAGCTGTTTACCTTAAACAGCAATAATTTTAGATGATTTTTATTTAACATATAATAGTATTGCACTAGGCCTACGTTAAAAATCTTTCAGGGTATTTATATTTAGCAAGTTTTACACGTTTATCTTAAATGGTACATCACGAGGCAAACACATAACGATTAGGATTCACTTTCATTACTTGATCTCGTGGCTTACCGTTTTTACAGGTAACACGCTCTATATAACACCATATCATATTTGGTGTTTTGTTGCATATTACTGTTATTATATAAGGCATGCAGATGAGGTTTAAATCGTTATGATAACCATAAAACGTAATATAGTATGCACGTTCAGCGATTTTTTTTTTATTAAAAACGGATGATCACAACACTGAATCAACACATTTTTCCTATTTTACATGCGTTAACCTCTTACCCATGTCAATCGCGTCAAATGTTGTTTACTGCACGCTGTTGCATAGTTTAAAACCCAAATAAACAATTAAGAAAGATTGCACTTTAATTGATTATTTTGAAAATACAAGATTACATAATTGTATCGAATAAATCAAACTTAAGTTGTTCTTTTGTTTGTTCTTATAAATTTTGCAGATAACAGAAGTTAAAGCTATAGGAATAGTATTAAAATCAAAATGAATTATTCATTTAAATACTTTTATAAGATAAAGATAGGAGTAGTATTTAAATCAAAATGAATTATTCATTTAAATACTTTTATAAAATAAAGATAGGAGTAGTATTGAAATCAAAATGAATTATTCATTTAAATACTTTTATAAGATAAAGAAATGCAAACCTGAAAACTGAGACAGACCCAAAATAAAAAATGAAGTATCAAGATACTACATGAATTGTAAACAAAATATAAGAATGTAGATAGCTGACTATTGGCAAGTTTAGAAGAGATTTATAGCGTCCACGAGTTAATAAATTTTAAGGTTTAAGACAACGGGTGTCATAATTCAATTGAATCAGATACCATCGATTAACGTGATTTTGAATAAAGGATGAGGTGAACTATGCAAATAACTTTTTATTTGTTCCGGGTATTCATTAGCTAAAGATATGAATTGAGATAAAATACTAGCCCATTTATGGTTCTAACATTAAGGCGTATCATATCTTGATAAACCTATAGAGTTTTAATAATTTCTCAAAACTTGTTTTACAATCAACAACAAAACCTAACATTAACAATTCTACAAGATTTGTCATTGGAACTAATAAACGAATAATAAAATAAAGGAAACAATACAAATGTATATACAATAGAGTAAAATAGAAAAAAAATTTGTAAATGATGAAATATGATTTGAAATTGTTATCAGTTTGTGAACACATAGAGGACGATGATCCTAACCCCTAATTAGCTTTTGACTACGCTGAGCTGAAATCTACAAGAAATTCGATAATTTTGATTTTACTTTTAACTGAAGAGGCAAGTTAGGCATTCAATAAATATAGTGTTTCTGAAAATGAAATTAGTGGCGAAAGAAATTGACAAACCAAAAAAGCTGCATCAAACAATTCAGCACCAGAATAGAAAAAAGGAAAGAAATTGACGCCACATGTGTAAGAGGACTTGATCAATAGACTTACAAAGGAACTTAATTGAACAAATTCTTAAACGTATGATAAGTGCACTTCGGATTTAGATAAAAAAAACCATTTTGGTAATTATTTATCTTAATAAGGATCCTACCGCCCTCACAGATCTCTGCGTAGAAAAACTAGCTATAATATTGAGAAATACTAGCAACATTTAAGGTATAGATATTGATTACTGACCTGTAGTTATATAGAAAAATATATATAGCAGGTGGTCTCAAAATGACAAATGATAAGATATTTTAAAGATTCTCTGAAACTAAGCTGGATTATAAAGCTAATTTAATCGAACACAAGTGGCACGACATACACATTATGTCGATATGCATGTTCTACTAAGCTGTCGAATGAATATGTACAATTTTGTATAAATACATGTAAAAATATGTTTTGGAAGAATGGGTTTGGTGCTACAAATAAATTCAACAAATAATTACGTAAACAAGATTAATAGTGAACCAGTTTTAAAAGCACTACTGTGGCACAACAAAAATATTATGAAAATGAAGAAAATAGTTTTTTCCAAAGACTGGCTCAAAATAGGTGTTGTAGAAATTAATGACAAAAAAGAATGCAAAATCCTATTGTGCCTTTAAGGAATTTAAAGAAAATGTCAATTGAACATAACATTTCTACAATTATACAGAGTTTTAAATGCTTTAAATGTTTTTTGTAACTGTGATGATCTAAAGGAGGTTGTATATCCATTCATACCGATCAATTAAAATATGTTTTTTAAAATAGTAAAGGGCTCAAAAATGTTCTATGTTAACCTAATACAAAAAATAACACAGTTCATACAGGAAGGATACCATGGAATATACTATTTGAGTAAAAATGATATAACCTGGAAAAAATATACCGTTTAAAGAAACAAATAACACACAGATGCAATTGTTTAAGTTTAAAAGTATTCATTTTATTTTAACGACAAACACCTTCATAGTCAATAGCACTCTATGTCCTCTTTCTAATTTAGAATCATATAATGTGGGAAAGTCAGGAAGTTAAAAAAAAAACTGTAACAGTGCCTTGAAATACTTTTAAACGAAATCATTTTTATTTAATAAAGAGTCTTTTCTGTTTTGAATTTTGACTCAAAACTGAAATATATGACACGATAGATAAATAATTTATAATTATTATAAAACAAAACATATATTAAACAAGATGTCTAAACACTTTACTTTAACATGCATGCTTAAATATTTTAAGATTATTACTTGGTTTATAAATATGAACAATACATAGAAAAGTTTGATGTTCAGTTGACGAAATGGAAAAGCCTTATGAAGCTCATAGATACATAGACTCGACAGTTTGAATTATTAGATATGATAAATAATTATATAAATACACCTTATTATCGACTAAACCATTGCAGTTCATTAATCATCGCTATCAACATTCAATCACCATCCTCTCTATGACCACTCTCGGTTTCATTTCACTCTTTCTCCTCCACCCTGTCTCCCTATATTCCCTCCTCTTAAATTTACATGTACAAAATAGTTAATGTATGAACGTTAATGAATGAGATAGGAAAGAATGATAAAGGGCAATTACAATGTTATTGAAAACTCTGAACATGTAATATGTAAAAAGTGTGAAAATAAATAATGAAGAAAAATATCTTCATAACTTTCTCTATACATTTACTAAAGTTCTTTCCTTATTCTTATTTCAGAATGCACCAGATCGCACAAGGTCTAAAATTATCCACAAACGATGGACTTAACTCATTGAAGTACTCAGTAATGTATTTGGAAAAACTCAAACTGTTCACACTCATAGTAGTCGGAATTAACAAAGAAGATATCATGAAGGCAGAGAAGGTAATTTAATGTTAAAATCTAAGAGAAAATGGTCATATTCTGTCTGAATAGATTGTTCACTTCTTTGAATAGAAATATATATGTATATACTTTCATTGAAATTAGCTTTAAAAATATATTAGGTAAAGACATATGATTTTCACAACTTTCTTATTGTAGAAACCATAATAATGCCATGGAACAATTTAAAGCTATGAAGCTAAGAACAAACGGGATGAGTTTTACCGACGAAGTATAGTTAAGGAAGAGGATTTGTAGCCTCTACATTCAATATCATTTAGATAACTCCTTCAAAAATGATTTTTTTTTCAAATACCATAAAGATATGACTGGGCCGGAGAACCATCTACGGGATTTCCAATGCAAAAGTCACAGCTGTGCAGTTGACTCAGTTATTTTGTGAGGCACACGTTAATTAGAAGGGCGCGTGACAGAAATTTGAATAATCCGGGTCTCGTGTGCTGTGCGCTGTAGTAAAGAGAGATTCCGAATCTTGACTCGCGCTTTCTGTTAAATAACTGTTATCAGGTCATTGGAGGTCATTCTATTATTTACACACGAGAGCTTTCATGCATAATAATTGCATAAACTCTTTAGGAAATGACTTTTCTTTGTATCTATGTTGTCTGATTTCTTTAAACCTGGCATTGCTTATTGAATTATACACGATCCATTGTCAACCATACTATTTCTTGTGTTTCATTTTGTGTACGTTTTTTAAATAAATATGCACACTTGTTATTCGAGAGGTGTCACTGATAAATATAAAAGGGACGAAAATCACATGTGTAAAAGAAGTTAATTCATCATCATATATACACTTAGTAAGCTAATATTGGATGGATCATCATGTTTCATTTCTAGTTTTTAATAGAAACTTTTCATATTTCCTGGGTCTTTTTCATCGCGCCTTTGTTTGCCCACAATCTCCAACCAGAGGCTCCCTTCGTGAAATACTGTAGAGAATTGAAAGTAGAGCCTCTGTTTGGACAAAAACAGTATGAATAGGATCAACAGAACGAGAACGAGTGGAGATTGGTTTTCCCAAGATCATATACTTTTTTGGAATACATTAATGCAATACATTAGATATTTAACGGTTTTTTTTTTTAATATTAGTTAAAGATACTCAGTAATAATTTGGCCACGAGATTTTTTTATTACTTAACTAAATTGATGTCAGTCAGATTTAAAATCAACGTACCATATTAAGGATAATTAAAATTGCGTCTGCGAAACATTAACTATTTTTTGTATTAAATTGAGGTAAGGGGAGATAAAAAGTCAATATATCAGAGCTTTTCTTGAACTGAAAACTTTAAACAGGTTAAAAAACCATTCAGGACTGCCTGAGGAGATACAATGGAATTGGACTTCTATTATGATTCCCGATAATTGGACCGATGTAACACAAGATATAATTAATATTATTCTATTTATTTGATAAAAAGCGGAACCAGTTGCACTCAGGCTTTTCGCACGAACTTTTTTTGTTTGTTTTAATGCGTGATGTATTATTTGCTATAGTTGAATGATTAATCAATTAATAATTAAATTTGAATAGACAGGTCATCGTTAACAAAACAATGTCGTTGTGTGTGCATTGATATTGTAATTGTTGCTATAACAGTTAATATGTACATATTTGTTTTGTCCTATCACTACGTTTATCTTTTTTTATTACGTTGCGATATCACAAACCATAGTTGAAATGACTTTACATCTTACTGCTGTCAACATAACAATTGCAACGACATTATGTGTCTTTCTATACCAAACCAAACAATACTCAATCAAATATCACTCATATCGACAAACGGCATATTTGCAAACTGAAATAAATGTATGTACAGATTTAAATATAGAATACGAATCTTAAAGAGACGAAAACAGGACAGGACTTCGTGTACATGTGTGTATGAGTGTATAACCATAAAGGAGTAGGCACAAACGCCATGGCATGGGTTGTTCCTTTCTGAACTATCCCTATTGCTTTGTTTTCCCATTTCGTCACCACTTATCTTCCAATCCTATCGTTTAGTTTTTCTTCATGTGACGGCATTTTTGAAAGTTCATCTCACTTTTCTGGTTTATTCTGGTTGTGACTTTTGGATGCAATAAAAGTATTATATTTATTGGAGGCATGTTCCATTTAAGATAATCAGTTGCTTCTTTATGTTCTTAATGATTTACTATTTTATATACTATTTTTTTTAAATGCATATGTCATTAAATATTTTATCATAACTTTTACCACATTCTTTAGATAATTGAAGTGCAACTTTGTATCTTTGTGCCTATTAATTGTTGTAAAAACAAGTAAAATGTAAAATATTTATGCCACACGAATAAAACATTTCTGAATCAATTGCGTTGTAATAATTATTTATCTAAAATGATATTTATATGCCTGCTACCTTAATTACGCTTGTATTGTAAATATATACATGTATGATAGGAATCATGATAGCAAAGGGAAAATGCCTAGAACAAAGATCATCAGAACAAACGATATTGACAAGTACACAATGAAAAGCAAAAGCAAAAAGACATCCCCAACATGAACTTGCAAACTTATTGTTTAATAAAGGGCTTAACGTCACTTCCAGATTATTTCACCGATATCGTGACAAAAGACCAAAGGAGAAAAACTAAAAGATAGGACAGGAAGAGAAGCGGTAACAGGAACAGGAAATGAAAGTAAAAGAGATAGTTAAGAAAGAAGGATGAGCCCATGCAAAGGCGTTTCCGCTTAATCTTCTATCGAACTTTACATAAGAAGTAACAAATGTGAAAAGTTAACATATTTGCTTTAGTGTTGAACTTTAACCCCAAAACGCGTAGTTGTTTTTACCCCAGGGTCACGCTTTGAACAAACTTGGTTCTCCATGCCCTAAAGTTACTACATACCAAAACATTAAGCTCAAGGCCTTCTAGTTTATTAGGATTTTGTTTTGATATTTTGTCAAATTGTACCCATTATGTCCCCTAAAGTAGACCCCTCGGGGCCGAGCCCAACAATTTGAACAAATCTTAATCTGAATCCCAAAAGGATGATTTCTACCAAGATTGGATGAAATTTGTCCAGTAGTTTTGGACAAGAGGTAACAAAATGTGAAAAGTTTACATATTTGCTTTAGTGTTGAACTTTGACCAAAATACGCGTAACCTATTTTTGACCCCAGGGTCACGCCTTGAACAAACCTGGTTCTCCATGCCCTAACATTACTACATACCAAAACATTAAGCTTTAGGCCTTCATGTTTATTATAAGATATTTGAAGTTTTGTCAAAACGTCCCCCTTTTGGCCCCTAGAGGCGCCCCCAGAGGCCCAAGCCCAGCCCCCAGATGGACTAAAAAGTATCGGCCCATCAGATGTCATGACTGCAATATTGGATTCAATGGTTCATGAAAAAAAGCAATGACGGCAACATTGGATCAATACAAAAATGCAATCTGAAACATGAAATGTGATATTTTTAAGAGGATAAGACACACATCTCAAAAGCGGTCAAACAAGGAACATCCGAACGTTGTGAAATCTGACGAACAGTTCTTTCAAAAAGTCCAACAAGTCTGGTCATACTAGATGCAGTTTAGCAACGTGTACACACATCTGAAGGGGGACCGTGAAGGAAACAAAAAAAACAGTATGAGTGGAATCAATAGAAAAAGAGACATTGATAAACAAACAATAACTGCATAAAACAATTAGTTAATATAATATGAGGATTTAAATTGACATCTTAACAATCCTCAAGACAAATTATCCACGCGGACCGACCTGGGGTCACCCAGCACGAACATATACATCAAGTTTGATGATACAGTTTGATTAGCTGATCATAACACAATCTGGCCGAACCGGGTGTACCGAGCTCCTCTGGATTTTTCCTTCATTAGAGATGCGTATGGTTATCGCAAAATTCTACACTCTGATCAAAAATAACCATACAGTTACCATTCTGAAGTAAAGGAAAGTCCCGAGGAGTTTGGTACATCCGGTTTTTATTTCGACCACTGTGTAATAGGTACATGTGTTGACATTAAACAAACCAAGATTGCGTCCATTGATTTAACATTGAAATTCAATTAAGTCTCTAAAATTCATACATATTACAGAAATGTGATATGTTTTTTACATGTTTAATTAATCTAAACGTAAAGAATTGTAAATCATGTGTTTGTTTTTATACGCCCGCGAAATTTCGCGGACGGAGCATATTATGGTATAACGCTATCCGTCTGTCTAAGGAGTGAACTTGGTGACCGCAACTTGTCCTAAATGTTTTACAGAATCTTTTCAGAATTTGTGTGTGTGTGTGTGTGTGTGTGTGTGTTTGTGTGTGTGATGGGAATCATATGAGAACAATTGGGATTTTGCGTCAATTTTTTTTTTTTTTTTAATTCATCCACGAATAATTTTGTCGTCCAAATATGGTATGGTGATTATTTGGCTGTTACTGTGGCTGTTCAAAGAAACCGACTAAACCGTCGGCAGTGACGGAAAATTTTAATTGACTGAATTTTTAAAGCTTTTATTTCATTCATGAATGTACATATAAGTAATACATGTTTTATTAAATGTAAATGTTAATCAGCAATAGCAATATGTATTATAAGACCATTATTAAATTTTTGCTTTATTCGGTTTGTCAGCAATACCATTGGATTATAGGACCATTATTACATGTTGGCTTTATTCCGTTTGTCAGCAATACCATTGTATCATAGGACCATTATTATATTTGCTTATGGAATTCATTGCTTAAATACCTCGACATACGTCACAGCAGACGGTTTTAAAACCAGTTTATTGAAAAGAAATTAAATCCCCATCTTTTGTGTGTTTGTTTTTTAAATTAGAGCTGAGCGACACGTCAAGCATATTTCTCCGATATCGTGACACACAACCAAAGTAGAAAACCGAGAGGAAAAGCATCGGCCATAACGGGAAATCAAAGCAATAGTGATAGGTCAGAAATAAGGACAAATCCATGCAATGGCGTTTCCGCCTACTCTACTAGCGAACTTTGTATTTGTATGTATAGTGCCCGGGGTTAATCATCCATGAACACTAGACCGCCAGCTTAGCATCCCCTCCGAAGGACGTGCTGATAATTTCTGGTCTTTACTTTTCAACCTGTCTCACTTGGGTGACCGTACAAGGAATACAAGTTCCGCCAGTACAGCTCTCCAGTTCACCCAGGCACTCAAACCTCCCTACCACGATAACGTGCCAAGCACAGTGAAAACCCCCACCAATTTCAATATATCCGACTGTATTATATGAAGATCTGAACGATATATATTATTCATATGACTGCTTAAAAGATAGCAGATACATATTATATACAATGTTCATGCTAAATTAATATCGTGATATTGAACGTATTGCATATTTCATTCAAATTTATAATTTTATCAGCCCAGTTAATTATCATTTGTTTCGATGAGCTATTAAGCTCCAACACCTTCCGTCAACACAAAAACGTGTGTTTCTCAATTCAAAGATCGGCGTCACGGAGGCCATATTAAAATACTTGTTATAACCACCACAATGCTTTTATGAACTTGGTGATACGACGCAATTAGTGCATCCTCCTTGTAATGTTTAACAAAGACACGTAATATCGCGTAAATCAAAGTTAGAAATAAAAGATCAACGAACACAGTGTCACTAAGAAACTAAAATTTATTCAGATTGATGTTATCTTGAAATGCCTGCCACTCTAATAATTCCTTTCGTTTGGGCGTTGCTCTGTACTGTAGACCATGGCAATTTAATAACAAAGTACTTTTTCTTCTTTTTTAAAAATACCTTAACTATATAAACGGATGCATGCTTCATCTTCATAACCTATACCCGAAGCCATTAAAAGGTACTGTGTGGTATTTCCTCATGGATAAGCTTGTTGTTATTCTATATTTTATTTCCTTCATTTCTAAAAATACTTAAATATATGAACGGATGCATGCTTCAACTTCATAATCTATACCCGAAGACATTAAAAGGTACTGTGTGATCTTTTCTCAAGGATAAGCTCGTTGTTTTATCTTGAACAAAAACAACACGATTTCCAGGTTAAATAAAGATATATCGGTAAGTACATATTTATGTATTTCTTAATGTAAGAATGGGACATCGACGCGATACTCATATCGACAGTTAAGCAAATATGTCATTTCTATTAAACGTAGCTACACAAATTACACAAAAATAAAATAAAGGGAAATAACAAAACCGAAACATGAATAAATAACATATTTCGTTATCTTGACATTTTGCGTGGCTCAACATTCTACAGAGAACACATGTTCAGCCAGCATAGATCTCAAGTTCATCAAGTCACTCAAATCTCCCTCCCACGATACAATTTAATGCGTTCTAGCTTATCGCTTTCATATTTCAATCAAAAGTGTGTATGTGACGAACGTATGACAGATCAATCTCTTCAAACAAACCATTCAACCAATTACGGACAAGGACGAACGCTACCCAAGCCAGCGGTAGATACTTTGTAAACGTTGCACACCGATTGACGTTAGAACCCTTGCGGTGTTAAACAGTGGAAAAAGTTACCATACACCGGCTTGACACGGAGGCATCGCGGCGGATGACACATGTGTAGCAGGAAACGCCTACCATATCGCGAGCACCTGATTTCGCTTGTAGTTTATTAATAGGAGTTCGTGATGTTTCCATTCTTAGTTAATAAATGTATATTTAGTTCATTTTTCTGTGTGCGTCCAACGTTTTTTTATTGTTTGCCAATATCCATGGACTTATGGCCTTCTAATATAGTCTAGGTTTTTCGATTTACTGTTTTATTTTTTTTTTTTGCATTGCAATACACGATGTTACCTACTGCAACACGACCACATATTCTAAAATGTGCACGTTAAGTGTTAAAAAGGACAAAATATAATAGTATTAAATAAGTTATGTAAACTCATATCTATCATCCAAAAAAAGTGAATTCTCTTGGTTGAAAACTATATACTCGCAAAGTGTTGTTATTATTAGTTTTATACACTGTATACACCGTCCTAAGTCGGTCCGCATGGATGACTAGTCTTGATGTTTGTTGTGATGCCGATTTAATTAATTACATTCCGGTGCTGCATTGTTTGACGCAGTTATTGTTTGTTTGCCAATGTCTCTCGTTTTGTTGATCCTATTCATACTGTTTTTTTAACCAGTTGAGTTTATGAGAATAAAGTTATTGAATTGAATTGAAATAAAAAAAATTGACTATTGCTCCTTATGTTTTGTAAGTCATCTTGTTATATGTATAATCTGTTGTTTTCTGTTTTAATCATACATGCTGTATGATACCGACCCCCTTTTGATTGGTAAAAACAAATTCTTATCAACAACGTTTGCATTTGAGGTAAACATCAACAGAGTGTCTGAAACCCCTGTTGTGAACTATCACCATGTAAAAATGTTTAAATATTTAATTGAAGCCATTTTTCCTCATAGTAACAACGACTGTTACCCATAGTAAGGCTAGTATTCGATTCTCACTCGACAGAACACATATCATCTCTTCAAAGGGTTTCTTAACAATTGTTTGATTAGGGTTTAGCGTCACGTCCGGATTTTTCTCTGATAGCAAAAACCCTTAAGTTTCTCTTATGTCGCTTTTATTAGATCTAAATGTAACAAAGATTTAGCAGAAATCCCTCTGCAGTAATACAATATTTTGAACGCAAGTCAGTATTGTGTTTGTTTTGTTTCATGTCTTATATTTTGTTATTATATTCAATTATAAAAACTCATTAGACCTTGTGTTGACTGTTTGGTATGCATCGACTTTAATTTTTTTTTTTTTATTTGATTGAATACAGTCAAGTAACAACTCGATGTAGTGCTTTCAATACTTAAAACAAGCACACTAGTGCTAAATTACAGGTTTTACTAGTCCATCTGGACCATAGGTCCAAGGTGGACTTTTCTCATACAAATCCCGTCCGTCGTCCGTCCGTCCGTCGTAAA
>JAUMGZ010195863.1:0-12874 GCA_032359645.1 Pododesmus macrochisma | reverse complement strand
CAGTCGGTGGACCGGGTCGAGGGCCAAATCCACCAGGACCCGTTGGCGGACCGGGACGAGGGCCAAATCCACCAGGACCGGTCGGCGGACCGGGTCGAGGGCCAAATCCACCAGGACCCGTTGGAGGTCCAGGGGGCAGGCGATAACTCATTAGTATACAGAGAACATTTCAGATCTGACGCAACTAAGGCATTGAAGCAGCATATTTATATTGACTTTGGAAAGGCTAATTTACAACTGTGGTGCATGTTGCGTTTATTAGTTGTAAATGGATGAGAAGACAACACTTTGACTAGTTTTCTATATATAAATGTTTACAATCCGCCATCGTGTTCTGGTCTCATGTTTGTGACATCACTTCCTTTTTTCAATCTCCATGGTGATAGCAGTGGTGCCATAGCGCAGATGTTTTAGTAGCAACACTAAGGCAGATGATATTTAGATTTGATTCTTCCTAGGTTAATACTTTGAAAATATAAATTAAATACGAGTTCTTTTAAACTGAATTGATGGGATAAATATTCAGTAAGTAAAACAACAATCTAGTTAATATGCACGCTATTAGAGATCGGTATTTTCATTAGATTGGTAAAACAATTTCTCATTCTATTTTGCGTTTCATCTCATTTATCTAAATTATAGTTCAGTTTTACACTAGACAACAGACGTGTTTGTTCGTTTGTTTTATTGGGTTAAACGTCCCTTCAACTCGTTTTAGGTCATATCGAGACGGTGTCTGCTTGTTATAGTACACACTGATGGCGACTTTATAGTGCTGTCTCTGACTGAAATCTGACAACAGACAAGGATATATTATATATCATAAATGGGTATTTCTAAAAATCAAAAACACTGAAGATGTAAGTCTGAATTGCGTAGATTTAATTTTAATCAATATAATTTTGTAAATTTATAGATTTATTAATAATTGATAAATTTGAATGTTAACATATTCAACGAAAAGCATATCTACAAAGTATATTTGCATGTAGTAGTTTCCTGTTCTTAAAGGGTAGAATAAGATGGGTTTTTTATATCTGATTACCTAAATATAAAGAATGATATAACAACAGACGATAACGCGAGTGTTAGTTTCTTGCTACAAGGGGCGTAACTCTGTCACATCACATTTTTGCAGAAATGTTTGTGTCAGGCTATCGCACAATGTCAAACTAAAGATATTTTTGTGTCTGCTTTAATTTTCGTAATCCACAAAAGCACACAAAACAAGATAGATCTACCCAGAACGGGTTTAGCCGCTCACCTATAAATGATTTTCGAAGATTGTTTTGGTACAAATATAAATAACCAGAGCGGTGGCTCAGAGGTAGAGCATTCGCCGCGTGATCCGGTAGGCAATGGTTCGATTCCTGACCGGGGCCGCGTCAACCTAAGACGTTAAAATTGGGTAATCTTCTCGCTCCTTGCACAAATACATCTACATTGAGTTGAAATAAACGGGTTCCCAGTTGTGTCATACTAACCTTTATTGCGAAGCATATCAGGGGAGGTAACCAGACTAGAGTTGAAACGGATTATAATCCCCGGTTGTATCGTTGGCGCGCGTATAATAGTTGGAGTTGCAATCCCCTGATAGGACCACTGTTTATATATTTTCACGTTATTATAGTTATGTAAGTTTTATAGGCACGTCATATGGGCTGACATACACTGTTAGAGTTTTATATTTTATGGGCGGATCTAAGCAATACTATAAATCTATAACCCTTGAATGAGGTCGATACATGCTTTATAGAACTAAGAAGTATCGACCAAGGACGAAGTCATATTTCTTGTGAGGTCGATAAAGGCCTTAATTCTTTAATTATAATAATATCAATTATTATTTATATACATATCATCGTACTGTTAATTGATTGACCCAGTTAATGTCACTTTTAAATCAATGTTTTCTACACTAATGTAGCGTGTTAAAAATAGAATTTCAGAATAACGTTGCTTATATACCGTTTATCTTGTCAAG
Organism: Pododesmus macrochisma; assembly: GCA_032359645.1. Classification (NCBI taxonomy): domain Eukaryota; kingdom Metazoa; phylum Mollusca; class Bivalvia; order Pectinida; family Anomiidae; genus Pododesmus; species Pododesmus macrochisma. The sequence goes on along the minus strand of JAUMGZ010195863.1, from coordinate 10,890 downwards.
GTTGCGCTTTTCTAAAGAAAGTTTGTTTTACTTAATTCTCTATTCTCATGATTAAATGTGATAAGTATGGTATCGCTACTGTATAGGAGAAGTCTTTTATACATTTATTTATAAAATATTGAAATTGTGATGTTTAAATTTATGTATAATATCCAACGTTTCCCAAGATCATTGCTTGACATATGATACCATATGTAATTGAAAGTTAAACACTGCATTGTCCACTCCCCCCGAAATATTGTAACATTCCTTATTTTCTATATACAAAATTCCAAGTAAATATAGGCCAATATGTGTGCAGCAGTTGACCCTACCGATTTGTTACCATGGCTACGACCCAATCTCTTCCCAGAATCGCAGAGATTGGCTACGACCCAAGCTATCTAACAAGTGGACCGCCGGAAAGTCCGAGAAACTCGCACTATGAAATGAGTGCGTTTCTGATTATATAGTATATTCCTTGAAAAGAAACCGTGAGCTGATCTCCTATATGTTACAAACCTATACAATGCCTTACATTTGTTCGATAAAGCAGGCCAAAAATAGACCTTACTATAGACACAGATCTCTAGGTTACCTAGAGATCTGTGCTATAGATGACTTATTTAAGAAAGGTCAAAGACTTGTCACATTACAATATACCCTACGTGTACATATTTTTAAACAAAATAAGATTGTGTAATCCCATTATAAATAGACTTGTCAAATTCTTGTGCATTTGTGTGATTCGGGTATTTCACAAGTTGTTATTTCCCAAGATACCAATCATAGTCACATGTGCGCTTACGCCCTCAGATTGTAGAGGCGCGTTTTATTATCTTGTGATTAAATTCGGAGCGGATGTGTCTGTTTTATCTGTCTGACAAAATGATATATTGCCTTTCCATCGAAGAAAAGTTTAAGTGTGTATTATTTGCTCCAATTCACGCATTTCAGCGTCCTTCTATCAAAGAACATCACTAATAGTAATACAAATATTAGCAAATCCAGAGACGTCTATATTATCTGTACATCTCTGGCAAATCTAACTATACATTGGATCTACTTCATGTATTTAAGGTATCCGCGGGTAAGCCTCAACTCAAATTAAAAAAAACAAACTAATATTGTGTTTGTCCTCAGGGATATCTTGTTACATTGAAGAAAAACTTGGTGATTACCTTTCATGTTAGAAAGATATAATATTAAATGTAACTGGTACCTGGACATAGGCAAACTTATTTATTTTTGTTTTTCGGAGCAACAATGAATGGAAAATGCATCTAAATCACTTACTTATGCGTCACAAAATACTTCTGATTAAAAAAGCAACATTAATGGTTTATGGTGGAAAAAGTTGTATTTTCTACACTTTGACAACCTTGTACTGTAAAACGTAAAACATGTTTTTTCTGTCACAAACACAAATGATTAATGTAAAAATTAAACTCATTCTTTAGATACTTAATTTTCAAAAACCTAAAAAAAAAACTTAATAACTTGAAGGGGTACCCATATATTTTTCTTAAAAAAAAACGGTGATGTTACAGTCAGTGGTTGAAATTAATTTCTTTTTTGTTTTGAAATTTAGAATGCTCTCCCCTGTGTACCTTTTTTATCTTATTTAAGAATAATCATTTCATTTTTTTCTTCTTGTTATATCTACATAATAATTTCATTATTGTCAATAATACTGTGTATGAAAACATCTGTATATATTTTAAGTATTTTAAACAACTTGCACTATATGGTTATATAAGTCAACTTTTTATGATAGCATGTTGCATTTGTATAACCTCTTTACATACAGGTAATATATCAATACGCCACTTGAACACGTTAAAGAACCCCATGTGTCCTTGATGGAGTGATTGGGTCTCATAGATTACTGTATATTCACCTTCTTTCGGAACTCATTTAAAGGTCGTCGGCCTTCCAAAATTGTCATTATGGTACGCTGAAGACGTAAAACTACCTACTTCGTTCGTAATGTATCAATACTTGAAACCCAAAGTAACTAAATGCTTTTTTCGTCCTCATTTTAAAAAGAGTCTTTAAGGGAAGTAATAGGGGAAGAAATCCAAAACTATAAGGAGACAATTCCAACTAGAGTTACCAAACATTGTTGACCTTTGGACTACCTTCCATCGCCTTCGGAAAACCGGAAAGGGGGGAAGCATTTTTGTTGTTTCTGCACTATTTTCCGGAAATTTTGTCCCGGATACTTAATAACTTGCCGATGTAAAACTAAATAAGAACGACCACGGACTATTCACAGTACAAAAACTAATACACGTCCTTGTAACAGAAACAATAAAAAGAAACACAACATCGCAATATTTAAAAATTTTTAAACACGATCGCGATATTAAAATAACCTCTTATTATTCTCTATGTAATACTGAAAAACAACCTCGTGATGCTCATTTTATAAATCTGAAACACATACTCACAGTACAAAACTACAAACAAAACTCGTTAAGTTCACAAAATTAAAACTAGAAAACAACTTCGTAATACTCAAACAATATGACTGAAAGCAACCGCGTAATATTCTAATATTCACAAATTGAATATAAAACTGAAACCATCGATCATCTACGAAATTCTTTGACTTGCAATTGTGTGACTAATGAAACACAACATCGCAGTTATATTCATGAAGTAAAACTTGATAACAACCTCGCAATATTTATAACACAAAACTGATCCACACCTTAGTAATATTTTTAAAAAAAAATGCATTAAACATCATCGTAATTTTCACATAACAAATTTTGATTGTTTGTAACTTCGGCATCTTCAAAATTTATACCACAGATCTATATGTGTACTACAGTGAAACGTGTCTTATTTAGTACGACGGCTAGCTTATGTCACCGATATGGTGAAGATGGTCAAGCTAGGCCACGCCCACAATGCTAAGAGCACCTTTAAGCTTGGCGACTGTCCTGTACAGTGGACATAGGTGTGTTTTTCAACGGAAACCGAAAGCCTCACGCAAGGTAATCATTAACACCTTGGATGTGCGTTTGAAATACGACACGTTTATAAGAAACACAATTAACGATAAAACGATACTTATTGTCATTAATTACTACAAGAACTGCTGTTGAAAGTTTAACTGCGTTTTAAACATATTTTGTTTTTACAAAAACGGGCTAGAAGGGGAAGCTATAACTTCTTTGTTTGTGGACGGATTTTGTTCAGATTTGAAACATAGATAATTGGTAAATCAAAGGTCAACACCTTATATCATTTGTTTTTAATTTGCTTTAGTTTTGGAGTTGTGTGTATAAATGTTTTAAAAGACACCTGATTTTACACCTGTGTAAATATCTCAAGTTCTAAAAACATATCAAAAAAATGAGATAAGGTATTTTGATTCAGATCATAATGAACAAAATAAAACATTGGTGAATTTTATCGGACCGTCAGCTACTTGGAAATCGTGTACCTAAAACCGATCAACGAAAACGCACCTCTCCCCGTATATTGCACAATACACAATATTCAAGGATCGCACATATTCATTCTTGGTACCAACATGTTCACAATAAAATAAGCGTTTAGAAAATGTATACTTTTATCGATAATATATCGATAGTTTTGAAGGTATGTAAGTTTAAACTCGATACGACAATGAAGAGCCGTAAGACGTACTCGCGATCTCTACCTTAAGTTAATGTGTCAATACTTCGAATTCTTCAGGATCTTTTGTCAATAAAGTTATTTGTCCCGTCAGCCAGATATTATTTCTATTCTTTTAAAAGAAACAATACATTTTAAATTTCCAGTTAATTCTCACTCCTTGATTAGCACTAGGTCGTCTTGGCAGAAGAAGGACTAATTGGCTCGGAGTCAGGATAATGTGACCGAGTGAGTTCGAAGTATCATGCTGATGTGTCTGCGGTGTGATATTTCAGTGAAACAGCACTATAAAGTTGCCATCAGTATGCATTGACTGGCAAAAACCAGACACCGTCTCGATATGATCCAGACATTTGTTGAAAGGGACGTTAAATTCCAATTAATTGTATACAATTTTCTTTATATTATCTATAACGCCGAATTTAGAGTCACGCACAAGTTTCAATTTCATGTGAAATACCAAAGCTGTAGGTAATGTTATTCTCTTAAACATTTTTTGAATTCATAAACCCAAATTGACAATGCATCTCCCACTTTGTGTCCATGAGCATGGCTCAATTTTTGGCTAAAGGGCTACAGTTTGAACAATTCTGAATCGTATAGTGTCCTTAGAATGCTACATGTGCAATATAACAAAGTTCTGGAAAGTGTAGTTCAAAAAAAAAAGATATGTTTGAAGTCACGTTATTTTATAGACCATTATGTTCAAATTGGCCCCAAATCGCGTAACCCATGTTCAACCAAATGGCGCTGCAGATTCAATTACTATGCTTAACTTCTTCTTTATCCAGGTTATTTTTTCCAGTGAAAAAAGAAACCTTGCATGGTCAAATCTATGGCGCTGATTCGTGCCACTTCCTCCCATTTCGTAATTTAATTTTCGATGCACTGTAGGGTGGGAAGGGTATGTTCCTTGGTGACCTGGAAAGCTATGTTAGCTTGAGCTTATGACCTTGTAAGGTCCAAACAGACAGGTTTAATGGTAGCGGACAGACAAAGATCAGCACGTCAGTCAGACAGGTTTAATGGTAGCGGACAGACAAAGATCAGCACGTCAGTCAGACATGTTTAATGGTAGCGGACAGACAAAGATCAGCACGTCAGTCAGACAGGTTTAATGGTAGCGGACAGACAAAGATCACCACGTCAGTCAGACAGGTTTAATGGTAGCGGGCAGACAAGGATCTGCACGTCAGTCAGACAGGTTTAATGGTAGCGGACAGACAAATATCAGCACGTCAGTCAGACAGGTTTAATGGTAGCGGACAGACAAAGATCAGCACGTTCTGAAGCTTGTGTGGTCATTGTTTCACTTTTCTTCCCGTAATAGAGTTGCAATGCATACCAGAAATTTAAAAAAAAAACCGCCAAAGTATGGTACACCTGAGATCAATGTAATATATTATATACTTATATATTGATCCCAGGGTACACTATAACCGTACGTTAAAAAAAGCCTCGGGCACAAAGTACATGTACATATGTGTAGTCTGGTTAATTGACTCAAGTACTACATTTTGTAATAAAACAAAGATTGGTATCATGCCATCGCCCCCGGACCCGGGACTCTTTATTTTCTTTGAATTTTAACGAAAAATTGTGCAATATCAGTGTCAAATTTCTATATACAGACATTTCAACAAGGAATTCATGTATGTATTGTTGTTTCCAGAAAAGACCTAATTATTCAAACCTAAATTCTTACAAATATGGTTTCATGAATGGCGTTTCGTTTTTACTCAAATTGAAAAATGAAGACTATTTCAATATAGCAGTACAAAGTATAATGACCTATTTTAATTAGAAATGATATAATTGAACTAATTGAATATCAATAAATACTGTCTTTTACATCGGGTTTCATTTTGTATTCAGATTGTATTTTTGTATTATTTTCATAACATAAGAATTTGGATAAATCTCTCAATTTATTTTTATTTATTTTTTATTCATTGATCTTTTATACATGTAGCGCGAACTAGATTTACTTAGACTATAGATTTTGTTTAATCATTTTAATATTTCAATCCCTTTATATAAAAAAATAAATATTTCCAAGAGTTGTTCCAAAATTAAACAAATTAATTTGCGAAATAATGTTGCGGGAATTAAAGTACATATTCTTAGCTTATATGCTGACACGTCAGATAGCTTTTTTGTAGATCCGTTATCCGATCAATGGATCTAGAACTATTATCAATGCACTAAAAACGTTAGTATTGAAAGTTATTGGATGTCCTTCGAAGGTTCAAATCGGCTAGGACATGCTATATTTAAAGTCAAGTTAATAAAACGCGCACAAAGTCGTCTATCATTCACAAGCTTACTTTGTTTGATTACGTGTTCAATTATTGCAATAGTTCAAAGCGCTCAAGTGACCAAGAAAGCGTCAATAGAAACTGCTGGCATCCGAACCATTTTGAAGTGAAACGTATTGGAATTTACACCTAAATATTTGGTAAGAGCACTCGTATAGGACTTAGTAATGATTTTATTTAACTTTTGAAATGATGAAATATTATAAGTTAAAATTGATGAGACAATCGGACAGGTATTTCGTACTGTTTACCTTTAAAAGTAGTCGAGAAATTCCCGCACAATCCATACTATGATATAAAAGCGGGCAGAAAGTCAGAGGAAACTCGGACTTCTTTAAAAGTAGGTCACACCTGTGAAACTTTACCTTTGGCTTTGAAAAAATAATGATACTGTACAGTATAGCTCATCTGTTTTTTAAAAGGTGTTTGACGATGCCTACGCTTAGCCTAAATATGTAACATGAATATAGTACCATACTACATTTGTACCTTTTCTTGATTAAAATCAAAGTTACAGAAAGGTGTTTTTGGCATCTTGATGCTTTTTAATTCTTCTCCTGGCCCTTTTATCATTGGTACACAATGCACAGAACGGTGCAACCAACAGGAAGTACAAATACATTTTACGCTACGCAGAAACTGTATTGGCATAGCTCACAAATCTAGACAGTTTTTAAGTTGAGACACTAGCTTGCAAAAATAGTAATCAAAAAGATAACACTGCCATATTTGTGATACACACCCTTAAATTCAATATTTTACATTATTTATATGCATATATGTTCTGTAACAGAAGCAGAAAAATACAACTGAATCTGTCAATATTTAAACCTGGGACCCCTAGGTGAGTAGTCGAAAGCTCTACCGATTAAGCCAAAGGATTATAATCCTACAATACAGACTGCAGTAGCATTGATAACACAGGGCTGGGTGACATATCCCCCCTCTAGAGACAGAGACATCTTATTTCTTTTTGAGATAAACAGCAAATCTGTGAAGCCATGTAAGGTAACCAATGCAACTATTTATTGCGGTGAAACATACACTTGATCATGAGCTGTCGCTCATCCAGGTCCCGGTGAAGCATACACTTGATCACGAGCAGTCACTCATCCAGGTCCCTACGTGGGCTTCAAATGTAAGAGGCATAAAATTCAACTGCTGCACTGATTGAGGTAAAGGATTATAATCCTTCGGTTCACGTACAAGCTGTGGTAACGTGGGCGACACATATAATTTAATAACTGCAGTGTTCTATTCTTGGTGTGCACGAGAACTCTTTTAATTGGGCATGATGGAAGAAAAGCTTCAAATGCATATGCATTCATTGCACAATAACTTATAGCTACATGTACGTACATGTACATGCATCCTAATAATACAATTTAAGTTAAACACAATAAGCTTGACTAAACACTGTAAATGTCTCCAACAATTACGTCCAATGGGATGAAGCGTCTGGTACATGGACATAGTATCACACAGTAATTCTACATACATGTATGTCATTGTTTAGATTCAAGTGGAGTTCAAATTGCCTGTTGTTGCCTCAATTTGTAAAGGCTGTCAATACAAATTACAGATTGCACAAGATATACATGTATGTATACATGTAAATAAAAGATACAAAAGGAGAAAGTGTTATTATTCCCACAATTTCGAATGAGAAGCAGGAACATTGTGATTGTCTCTACCCTGTCCCTATGTCTGTACCTCCATATGTCTGTCTGTCTGTCTAACCCCATGTAACTCCTATTTACACCGTTTGAGATAGGAACTAGAAACTTTGGGACATAGACTCATAGTAGATATGAATGGGGAAGTGCACAATACTTTCAGATTTTTGAAAAGACCCCCAGGGGTGGGGTCGTGGGGTCAATTTTTTTTTTAAAGAATAAAGTCTTATACTGGAAGCATATCAAAACAAACATAGTCATGAATTCTACAATTTACAGCAAATTATTTTAGCATATGGTGATCGGGGGAGGAGAGGTTAGGGGTACTACAGGGATAAGGGGTAAAAAACCTTTCTAAGCTGCTTTAGAAAGGTACTGGAAACTTTGGGACACAATAGATATATATGTATGGGGAAGTGCACAATACTTTCAGATTTTAGATATGACCCCTATGGGATAGGCTAGAGGCTAGGGGATGGAGTCATGGGGGGGGGGGGGTCAAAATTGTTTTCAAAAAAAATATATAGTCTTATAGCATAAGCCAAAGTTCCATTAAGAAAATCAATCTGTAATTTGTACTAGCCATTGCAAGTGGTGGCCATTATATATATAAAAGGACTGACTGAAAACCAGGGCTAGTAAATATAACATGTATGGTTTGTCATTGCCAGGGCTATACATTTCATATTTATCTAATGGCAAACTATAGTCTACTGGCCTAAATTGATTCAATAGCTTTAAAAAATAAACTTTAATGGAGAACTTTAGTCTAAAATATGATGTGACTTACTTTACTGTTATCATAGGTTTTTTATTGATTTGTTATACATAGCTAGCAATGGAGTCTCAAAAGAAAAAATGAATAAAGCTTGATATACATTGTAGATATATACAGATTGAAGTAGGATAATATCATAATAGAATATCAGTGAAAGAGTCTAGCTATAGTATCATTGACAATCTAAAGGCTTATTAATTAATATACATGTAATTAATTATATATATCACGGTTTTCTCTGTATGGATTTTATTCATATTTGGCATTAGGGGTTGGTATTTACAACAAAACGTGCCTTTTTATTTTAGGTCAATCGCTATAGGTCCTTGATTAAAAGAGTTATTCCCCTTTTACATGTACATGTATATTTCATCATTCTTTTCATTTTTTCACCATTTCTCAATTTTCCCTGTTTGGATTTCATTCATATTTGGTATGAGGGTTGGTATTGATTGACACAACGAAGGTCAATTTTAAATTTAAGTAAAACTTCAATTAAAAATGATTGCCATTTGGCATTTAGTCTGTTATATCTCTCTATTTGACATACACATGTTTATATGATACATTGTACATGTACATACAAAGCAAAATTACACTCTTAATGTCAACAAATCTAGATAAGAAGAACATACAAATGACACATATCATTAACCTGATTCTACTCTCTAGTGTAAAACATCTTTCCAAGGTTCATTATTTACACTTGTTCAGATAACATTCCTAAGCATGATGGCCTGTTACCGTGTTTGGACATAAACAGTCTATAAGTGAAAGCTCATGACGTCAGAGCTAGCTTTTGTTCTTATGTACATAAAGCTGGATATTGTAAGTGTTATTTAGTGCTATTTACAATGGTATACTTGTTATATACTAAAGCACATGCAAATCAATACATTGATCATATGTTTAATAGAGAGAACACATTATTTATTCCGACTTGTCTTGATGAAACTGACAACTGAAGCCAGAGTATATTATTTGATAAAATTTTTTTAATCAATAAGATGTCTTTGTAATTTGATATTAAATAAAAGTACCATATTCAACCTAATACGTGCCCTGGGTGTTTAACATTTTTAGAAACAGGGGTGCTTATTCCTTTATATTTAAGGACAATATTATGAGTCCAAACACTGTTGATAGATGTACTGCAGTGCTCTCCAGTAGGCCGCAATGGAAAGTTGTAAAGGAGGAGAAATATTACATAATAACAAATATAGTGGAGTAAATCAGTTCTTCCTGTAGATTTACTTAAAAATACACTAGCTCTGACAACAATATTTATCTAGCTATCTGTGATAATACCTTACACATATATTTGGTCAAATTAGGAGTATTACATTTACATGTATATAGATGTACTGTTCATATATACATATGTGTACATTTAATACACCTACTATAAACTCGAACTCTCCGGTCTACTTAACTTCCTGAGGATGTGTTTACTGACGTGTTATTCTAACTATTCTTAACAAACATCCTTAAGTATTCAAGTCCCTATGAACTTATTATTGGCTGAATGATAAACATCAATATTGAAGTATGGTCTCAACAAGGGGAAGTAATAAATCAAGTCATTGTGTTATGTTTACATGTACATATTACAATGTATTAGGAGTGAAATGTCGAGTTGCAGGTGCTTAACTTAACACATGTACTGTCTTATCTGTTTTAAACTCTCCATTCCTCTTTGTGAATGTTAAATTGAGTCCTTATAATGAAAATGTTGCATAAATATTAAGTTGGACTAAATTACTTGCCATTCATGTATAATCTCCCCCATAAAATTCTTATTTTCCCTATTATTTCATACTAAAACATTAAATCTCCCCTTGGAATCCACAAATCTCCCCATTGATCCTTAAAATCTCCCCATTGATCCTTAAAATCTCCCCATTGATCCTTAAAATCACCCCATTTAATGTTTTCAAGGTTGGCAGGCTAGGTATGATGTTGTAAAATTGGAGGTAAAATTTAATTTAAGTTCTGTGATATATATGTACGTAAAATTGTAGGATCATCATGTTTTTGATTAAATTCTTTTTTGCCAGCTAAACAGCAGCTTGTTACAATTTGTTTAAACCAAAATACACAATAAAGCCTTCATTGTATGAAAAATTACTTACATGTATATTTTTTAATTTGCACTTGAAGTCATTGTTGATTTCATTCATTCAAAAAAGAGGTTTTTAAATAAGTTCTTTGATATTTAATAGGTGTCAAATTCATGTTTTAGATAATTCAGCATGTAATGTACAGCTAAATTTGTCTGTTTTATATGTTCAATAGAGAAGCAAATGCCTCGTTTTGTCCTTTAATTCATGTATCAGATATCCTCTCACTCAATAGATCTAGATCTAGAGTTACTACATGTATATGTTGTAAATCTGATATCAACCAAAACCTTGAATTTAAAATCTGTCTTAGGGGATTCATTATTCTACCTCAGGTCACTTTTTGTAGGGACGGCATGTATGAGCAA
>JAUMGZ010195852.1:1957-12874 GCA_032359645.1 Pododesmus macrochisma | reverse complement strand
CGGCGTTGCCTGGGTGTTGCTATACGCCAGCATACGTATCGACAGGAAGTTACGCAAGTGCTGGCACAGGGAATACAAATTTCTGTATTTGCAGCCTATCTTTAGTATTTTTGTTGTATGGCTTAACCTTAAACTATTGGCACACATTTTGTATTTGACATTGAATTCTGGTGAGGCAACTTTTAGTATTCCTTCTCTAGTTTCAAATTGAATTACCTACATCACTCACAGAGACAATCTTGCTTCAGAGGAATCTATCTATATGCTTAGTTACATGTAGTGTTAGATGTTAATACATACATGTCTGCTGCTAATCACTTGTGACGGACTGTTGAAATAAAGGTTTGAAGTTGATGGGAGGGATGACATTTGTATACTGTGAGGGGGGTCTAGACATCAGATGGGGAGCATCACATAAATACATGCATCAACAAATTGACAAATAGAGTATAGTTACAATTTACTAATCCCCTTTTCTCCTCTTTAATGTACACTAATATTTTCACGACTACCTTTGTTATGAATATGTTTAGGGATGTTCCAGAATTAACCACATGGGAGGGGTGGGAGGCACTTTTTCACCACCAATTTAATATTAAAACTGATATAATATAAGGAATGGTAGGCAGATCTGGTTTGAGCCCCACAAACCATAGTATATTAAATCAGGTGCCTCCAACCCCTCCCATATTGTAAATTCTAGAACGGCCCTTATGATGATTTGACAGGTGATCAACATGGAACTTATATAGTTACAAAGATTGAGATTTTAGGATCCATGTAATAGTTCATGAAAAGACATGTAATAGAGAGACAGAGACAATGTAACAACAGAAAAAATTAGAGGCAGAAAATCTAACCATTAAAAAATTCAAAAAATAAATAGTTTTGCAATGATAGCAGTGAGCAATTATGAAAGCATAGAGAACTGATATCAAGTTTTAAGACTAATTATGTCACTTTTTATTTTGTTACAAAAATACAAAGTTGTAATATGAAAATAAGTCTTCAAAGTTGTTAAGGCCTGATGGTTTAGATATCAGGAAATCATTTTAGTATTTTTGTTTAAATTGAAATTATACTGTGTAATATTGGTATTTTCTGCTGATTCTTGTGTGATGGAGGCATAAGTAATTCAAGCCAATGTTATGCAATCATCGTGGAATCTTACTACACCTTGACAACATATATAAATAACATTGTTAGCCTGTCTTGGATACTTCAGTCTGGTACTGGAGAATGTTGCCAAATTCTACCTCCTGTATTTACTGGTGTTGACAACAGGTTAGCACATCAAATATTTGTCTTACATAACAGGTTGTTGTGCCAAAGTCTGCGGTTACTGTGTTACATTTACAGCAGCACCAACACCTCCCAAACATTGCTCACACATTTCTGTCTCTTATGTAGCACACACTCGGTTATTAATGCCATAGTTAATTAATTTTGTAGTTTGGGCTAAAACATTGTACAGTCAAACTTGTTTATAAAGACCAACCAAGAGACCAGAATAAAGTGGTCTTTATATGGAGGTGGTCTTTATATACAGGTAAATTTAAGTGTAATTAGACTTCAAGGGATCCGATATTAGTGGACCTTATGTACTGATCGTCTCTTTATAGAGGTGGTCGCTAGAGCAGGTTGCACTGTACAAAAATGAAACATTTGATATATTCCTTTTGAAGATTATAATACAAGCATGTCAGATGGATAAGTCTTAAATAAGGAATTTGAAATATTTTGAAAAAAGAAAAGAAGGAAAAGGTTAAATTAATAGATCTTCATAAAAACTTTTTAATAGGCTGACAATTTACATCCAACAGTTACTGCGCATAAATTATTTATCTTCCTCCATTTTGATTTAAGGTAAATGACTTTCGGCTGACATAAGAATGTGAACTATATAGTTTTGTTAATGAGGATATCTGTAGTGAAGACAGAACTTATAATTTACTTGAAAATAAATGCTTTCGCACTTAAAAGCCATAACAACATCAGCCTACATGAAGTTTACCACGTGTTTGTTTAATAGTGTGTTGATAAATGATGTTGATTTTATAAAGTATATCTCCTGGTGTTCCCAAGTTTATCTAATCGCAACTGTGTCATAGTATCTACACACTTTGATAGGCATAAGAAAACATTAACATTAAATAGTGATAGGTTTTTCTTAAAATTAGATAAGATGCGATTTTTCCCTCCACCATAGACAAAAGTTTGTTATTGTCCAATTAAAATCAGTTTAATTCAAAGACAATCTATTTTTGTTTGTGATTGACACTTTAAAAATAAAACAGTTTGTAAGCTATTTCAGATATTGTGCGTTATTTTTCATGAAATAAATTCTTTAATATTCATGCATTTTTACATAACACATGTTCTATAAAATTGAAATTTGATGCGAAAATGAATTCAAAAATAGACTATCTTCAATAAAATATTTACATAACGTTTGATTTCCTTTGCAGTGATATAAGCAACAACAAGATATCGCATGTTGCACCTGATGCGTTTGCGGGACTATCGTCACTGAACTCACTGTAAGTACTACGAAATGTAATTCAAGGAACATTAACTCTCCAGGGGGTCACAGATGTGGTAATCATAACATCCATATCTTACATCATCCCCCCATACAGCTCTGCTGTGCAGTGCAAGTTTATGTGTAACCGTAGTAATTGAGATATTTTATTGCTAGGTGTGTAACGTCTTGATTATGTTGCTGCAGTTTTCTTTTATTTTGATTGCATTTCCGACATAGTAAATACGGTGTGTTTTATTTGTAATGGGAGATTACTACATCGTTTTTGTATGATCATATTAAATATTCTTGTCCTGTATTGCTTCAAAACTAGAAGTTTTAAGAGTGTTTAGTCATTTACTACCACACTATTAATGTGATGATGTGTTTTGTATACATAACACTGTATTAACTAAGTTGATTTTAGTGAATGTTTTATATCAATTAAGAAAGTATTATGTTTACATCTATACATGCAAAGGAATTTATTATTAGAAGTATGCAAGTGACGACTTATCATTCTCAATTTTCATACAACAGAAGTTATAAAGTTAGTAAAAAAGTTAGTTTTCTTTCATTTAATAATCTTAATAATCAAGATTTCCTCATTGCTGATTTTAAAATATTTTATTTTCAAAATTTCCTATGTCTAAACAAATTATAGTAAAATAAACATATGATATAATAAAACTGTTATAACATGCTCATTTTGAAAGTTTGAAGTATCATACTGCTTTATAAGTGTTAAGAGTTATTGTTTTACAAATAATAAATCTTACATCTAGACTTTATTGTATTTATCTTCCATGACTCTGATGTATCATTGTGTCAATGTACTACTTTGTAAACAATACAGAATGAGTTTGTTGTCATTACACGTGCAATAAGAAAGTAACCTGCATCAAGACATGGCTTGTAAACTGTGTGTAGTGTAGAAGCAGCACATACAAATTGCTTGATAGCTAGGTTTATATATATCTACTAATGACAAAAAACTCTGTTCCAATTTTTGAAGTCCCTTGATAATTTATCTACAGATATCACATACTGGCATTTGAAAAACACCTCGTAGCTATGTTTAAATATTAAGTAAGCAGGTGTGCTCTTGATATAGTGTTGGGTTTACTCTGCAAATCGTTTAAGAAACACAAAAAATTGAGTTTCTTGGACTAGAAGTGAAAGATTCAGCAGCTGATGTTTTTTGTGATGATAATAGAGATCTGACTTTTATAATTAGTCTTGTTACATGTACCAGTCAGGATGTGCCTGATGTTCAATCATCAAAATCTATCACGGATGTTATTTTGGAAAACTGGATTTGAGTTTTGAGTTTGGTTTTATATCAAGTGTTGGGGGATCAAGTGGAATATTAAAAAAAAATAAAAACCACAATGAACATTTTTGGACATTGAAATATAATAGAAATGAATGTAAGTTAATTGACTATAAGATGAAAATCTTTATTGTTTGTTGTTAAAGTTTGTTCAGGAAATAAAGAAAAATGATGAGGGGCGAGGGCACTTTATAATGTCATAATTCTTGGGTGTTGAAAGATAATCGAACATGTCCGAACAGCTTCAAATGCAAGGGGAAATTAAAAGGGTGTTGATGTCCCTAGAAAATACCTCCTCACCCCCACCCTAAGGTTTATTTGTTTTTAAACTGGACAAAGTTAAACTAACTGACCATTTCATTATATTATTTGGTGGACACAGAGCTGATAAGATATGTATTGCTGGAAAATGTAATAACCGAAGAACAATTCCAATCATCGTATTTGAGCATAGTTAAGGTTATTCGGTGAACATTGTATATTTCTATTGTCTGTATAGATCTGTAGGAAACCCAGTAATAATGTTACTAATAATAAAGTTAAACTGCTCATTAATGGTTCCTGTATTTATAATCGCTACATTATATGTCCGGCTGTTCATGATAGATACATGAATGCCATAAATTGTTCACATTCAGGCTTACAAGCTGGTTTCTAAGGACTCTATAAGAATAACATTAGTTAACATCCACATACAGCTCATCAATAATTGACTATAAAAATTAAATGAATATCTTAACAAATTCAATTATTAATTCACTACACAATAGATACAGATGCTGGGGTCATTGCAGGGCTATGTGGAGGGTAGATTTATGAACTGTTTTGTTTGTTTTGTAGTGTATTGTATGGTAACAAGATCTCAGAGCTGCCACTTGGTGTTTTCCATGGCCTGACATCGCTACAGCTGCTGTAAGTATATTTTGTACATATTTAGTTTGACATAAAAAAGGCATATATAAGACAAAAAGAATTAGACACCAGCTAAGGCCACACATATCTAAGGGCCAATTAATCTGAAATTCTTTATTAAAGGAATTAATGACATATTCACACAAGGAAAGTAAAAAATGGGTTAAGGACATTATAAAAAACAGTTAATCAGCAGGAAGTGATAGGGTATTTAGTGTGAAGGGATCACCATGGTGACCTGACAGATACAGGGGAGATAACCTAGTCATTTCACAGTTATCTATAATGTAGTCACTGTTGATATGTATTATCTGTCCCTGCTAGTCTTATCACATGCCAAGCTGATGTTTGGAGAACTGCTGAAATTGTCAGTGACCCTTCAGTGCAAAAAATGGCAAATCTGTTTTTTACTGATTACCAAACACTGTTCTACCCTGCTGTGCTAGTTTCTTAGTGTATGCTCTGTTTTCACTGATTTGATGAGCACTTCAACAGAAGTTGTCATTGACCCTATAGTGAGAACCTTTTACTATTGGAGTTTGTTTTTCCACATTGACCCAACATTGAGAAACCTTTTACTATGGAGTTTGTTTACTGCACTGACCCTACAGTGATACAGCTCATCTTGTTTGAGTTAGTTTTACTGGGTGCCAAATAAAGTGCTATCAATGTGCATTCATTCCAGTTCATTGTTATCTTCTTGTGAATATCCCATTCAGACCGTGATTTTAACAATCAGCATTGAAAGTGTATTTGACCTTGAAAGGAACCAAAACAAAAGTAGGAAATATGTTATCTTCATCCTCAGACACAAGTATTACATTAATCCTGGATAATCTGTGTTGCTGTACATGACTTGGCTTCATCTTGACTTCTCTGGTTTTCTATGTCATTAGAAGGTCATCTGAACACAATAGTAATTAAACCTGGATGGTGTACCGGTACCGGTACCTTATATAGGCCTCAAGTAAAAAAAAAAGTATTTCAATTTTTTTAATGAAAATTTAAATGGTCAATAATAAAAATCAAATCAAGCTTTGAAATTAACAATATTTGAAATTTGCTGCTTGTGAATGAAAAATATTTTTGTGACTGATGAATGCACACTGGTAGATTCAGTTTGAGATAGATAACTTAAGTCTCTTGCACTTGTAGAGGGTCAGGGAGATCATACCAATATAAAACCAGATATCAAGTGCTGTGTCGTCTTATCTCACCCCCTACTGAGTAATGAGTCCATCAATATAGACACACTCACTGGTAAAGTCACCTTTATCAATACAAGTGTTATCTCCCTTAAATAAAATTGTCTCCCCTTGCTCAATAAATATTATTTATAAAACACTACAAATGAATGATAAAATGACTCATCTTCAAGTGTACAAGTTTGTAAAGCTTTTCCTCTGTCAACGTTTCATGTCCTGCTAGTTTCTGTATTTTAGATACCCGGTAAATAAAGACTTATGATTTATCAGAGATAATGATTTCTAGATAAACTTATGATTTATGATTTATTAGAGATAATCAGAGTTATAATTAATGACTTGTAAAGGTACAGAGGTGGCGGTCATAAAGAGATGTATCTTTACTTATAAGAACATCATGCTGTGATGATGTACGATGTGTAACAGCTCTACATGATATTTATAAAGGATTATCTAAAGAGGAAGTGGTCAAGCTTATGATTTACATTTATTTTCCTGTAATTTTAAAGGAATGTATTATGGGAAAATTATATGTTTAGATAGTTTTAAACATTTACTATTGTTAAAGAGTTTTATAAATACTCAGTGCTTGTTTATTTGAATAGCCTGTGATCATTTCTTTGTCAAACCTAAGTTCAATGTCTTTGTCAAACCAAAGTTCAATGAAGTATTGATGTTGAATTGTGGCATTATGAATGGTCAGTGACTTTCTATTTCCTCTACTGAGATGATTGACCGACTGTCAAAAACGACACAAATATTGTAAAGGGGACCTTTATATAATTTTTTACCCCGATAATCAAACTATTCAGAGGTTTAGTGATTCAAATAAACAGTATTTTAAAAGTTAGCATGAGTTTCCTTAAAAATCCTATGACCTATATTAAAGAATTAAAATCTGTGATCATACAATCAAGTAAATTCTAGATAGTAAATATTAAAATGTTCTCTTGGAAGAGCAAATGTGACTTTGATATATATCTACAACCAAGGCTATCATTTAACCTGAAGCCAGGCAGATAAAATATCCCTGTGGGTGCAGCATACTGTATCTCTCTCAAAAACAAGACAATTTAAGACAGCAGTATAAATTGATAAAGCAAAATGATATATTTCAGCTGTAACATTCATCAGTGGTTCTAAATAATATAAAGATGATACTCTTCAGTGCGATGCTATCTGATCCGTTTCATTCTAATGTTTGAAGGATGCTCCTGGAGAGAGCTGTGTGTTAAAAGTTCATATGATATTTGCATGATTAATATCTCTGTGTGTAGTACTTTTACAGAAGATTAGTTCCTCTTCAAACAATTAATCATTTTCTCCCATATTTATTGTAAATTTAAGAATTTTGTAGTTGGTCCTGTCACAGATATTGTAGACTCTTACATTTAATGATTATGAATATTAAGATTGATAATTAATTATGGTGGAATTATGTTTTGTAAAATGTAAATGTAAATCAAAAAAAATATCTCAACATCGAACACTTCCAAGAAATATGAATATTCAAATACAATGTACAAAGGTATGCCTAAAAGCAATGCAAATAAGATTTATAAGGAATTTGAGGAAGTATACTAATATACTTTCAATTATGTATGATTGAATGTTTCCTATTTTAGTATTTTTTGTAAAATAGATAAAACTTATAAGTTATATAAATCTATATTCCTTATATATTACCCCCTCATGGCACTTTCTATAAACTCTTACACAGACGATTAAGAAGGCTAACAGCAAAGGTCATGCTTAGGTGACCTCAAACAGGGTGTTGTTAGATCTTAGCTGTATTGGAGTGTATCTTTGAGGAGAGGAATATACAAGTCTAATTTTAATTAGATTGTGTTCTTCCATATAGTTATTAATATAACTCTGATTGTCTCCCTTTGTATGACGATTTGTGATGTTTTATGTGTGATTTGTAATGGAATTTGTTGTATATTTTAAGGTTGTTAAATGCTAACAAGATAAAGTGTATTAGAGAAGACACCTTCAGAGATCTACGTAACCTTAATCTTTTGTAAGTATATAAGGTTAACTGTAGCTTGTAAATATCTTAGTAAGTCCAAGCACCTAATATATTAAAATATAAACCTGAAGGATTCATCGTTGAATAATATGTGAATGTTGGAATCTAAATAGATATAACTTCCTGTATTCTTAAGTTACTTTTCTCCTTGAAGGAAATATTTTTCAAAAGAATTTTTTTTTCATTTTTTCTGATGTTTTTATTCTTTGTTTATTAAATACATGAGTATATAGAGAAATTGAAAGTTGTGATTGTTTTGGTAGATCAATGTATGACAATCGTATCATGTCACTGGCTGATGGAACATTCACTAACCTAGCCCGCATTCAAACCCTGTAAGTATTGTTCTTGTATTAACGATTGGTCTCTGCCAGTTCTGTAAGACAACTTATACACTTTTGCTTACATATATACATCATTTCTTTGTTTCGTCCCCCAAGAGAACTGGCTGCTTGATATAGCTGAGATACTGCTGAAAGTGGTGTTAAACAAATAAAAAAACTGTCTACAAGATCTCCTTTAATAAAGAAAGGGTTTTAAAAGATGACAAAATGTCCAAAAAAACACGAATATCAATATATTCAATGATCTATTTCAAGAACTTATTCGTGTTTAAAGAATTGTGACAATATTGGAATAATTTAACCAGTAATTTTAATATTAAAATTCATTTTACAGACATTTGGGGAGAAATCCATTCATATGTGACTGCAATCTTCAATGGTTGGCCCAGTATCTACACAGAAACCCAATAGAGACCAGCGGTGCACGATGTGATAGTCCCCGTAGAATGAAGTCCAAGAAAATCAGTAGAACAAGGGTCGGAAGATACAAGTGTAAAGGTACTACAAACACAAAAAACAAATTATAATAAATGGTTTGAAACGATGTTTCTGAGATATACTGATAAGTAACTAACACAACACAACTTTCAATCTGTCAATGTTCACAAACAAATGTTGTTGTCAACAAAATTGAATTTTTGAGTCAATTTCCCCCTTGATGTTAACAAACTTATTTTGTGGAAATGTAATCAACATGCGTTTTAATATTCTTGCAAAGATATAAAAAAGCAATTGATACGTAAATATGAACTGGTAAGTTCTTTAAAAAGGCTTACTATAAATGAAAATCTAGGTCTAAGATGTCAAAATATTTCTAATTTTTTTTTAACAGGCCTTAAAAGCACCTTTATGTCAAATTATGATAAACACAATTATGGAGGTTATTTTATGAACATATCTTTACACCTATATTGTATGTATATCTTCAAATCTTCATATAATTTGTGTATATCTTGAAATTTTAATACCTATATTCTAGGAGCAGAGATACATAGAACAAAGAATGCTGGTACATGTATGATTGACATGGAATGTCCTAAGGATTGTGTATGTATGGGGACAGTTGTGGACTGCTCCAGCCGATTACTGACCACTATACCCGCAGAAATACCCTCTTATGTAACTGAACTGTGAGTATACTAAGTAACAAATATTAGTGCTAAAAGACAGATTTTGTCTTGTATGTTTTGTGTCCTTGATGTGTAAAAAATTAAATTCAGGGTAGATAACTCTGTAAAAAAATCAATGCATGAATGAAACTGTTTGAAAATGTAAGAACTATGCATTTTAAAGGAACCCCATTAAATTAACTTCATAATTTTGTATCAGTCACTTTTACTTGTAACTTGTACCAGCTACCTTAATTGAAACAATATAAATAAGAAAGACAATATCCTACATCAATTACTGCCTTTGTATGATGATTTGGTCTTATTTTCATCAATGATTTTTAATTAAGCATAGAATTTGATTTGTTTGTGAAATGTGACAAATTTAAAATATATTGAAGACAGTAATGAAAATGGTATTACACATTTATAAATAATTTTTTTCTTTCAGACAACTCAATAACAACAGAATTACAAGACTAGAAGCAAATGGAATATTTGTCAGACTCAAAAACCTCCAAACACTGTAAGTTTACCAACATTTAGTTCATAAAACAGAAATGGCAAGCATTGCTGCAAGAACGATAACTCTTACATTACTCTTTGGAAAAGATGCATTCTATGTAACAATTTTGTGTTTTTCAGAAATTTTGCCAATAATTTGATAGAAGTAATAGAGGAAGGTGCTTTTGATGGGGCCAGTCAGCTTACCGATTTGTAAGTACATTCTTTTTTCCATAAATTAATTAAAATCTTTGTAATATTTCAGAATGTGATATTAAATTCACACATATTCCTAAGGAACTGTATTTACTTTAAAACCTGTGTGACTATATATTTATAACCGTCGTGACTATATAAATAGAGCATACAACTTGTTGAATTATTAACCTTTTTAAGGTTTAATTTTTGATTATTTCATAATTTGATTTTGATTTTGTAGAAATCTGGCAAGTAATAGAATAAATAACATTGGCGAGAAGAACATGTTTGGACTGAGAAATCTTAGAACACTGTAAGTTTTTAAACTAGTTATTTTAAGTACTTACTATTATAAAAAAAACATATGTCATTTTAATTAATTTATAGTCAAATTTTGTTTTCATGACTTTGTTTCTTTTTACTTTTTGAATCGCCATATATAAAAAACCGGATATTACAACAAAAATAATTAAATTATCATCTACGATCCTCACAGAATTACATTTAAACTTTTTTGTTTGTACATATTGTGATAGGCTAGAAAAAACTGATTATTTAAGACTTAGTTAAAGTTTTTATAGTTGAAAAGAAATGTTGTTTGATTGGATTTTGTGAGAGACTCCTAGAGACAAAATCTAATGAAGGGGAGGTAACTAAGTATAAACTGTGTTTTAAGAAATTATTAATATGATACAGTTACAAACTTATTTTGTATCATTCATAAGTTTATTAGAACTTTTTCTAATTAATTCTATAGAG
>JAUMGZ010195841.1:0-12875 GCA_032359645.1 Pododesmus macrochisma | reverse complement strand
AAGATTATATAGTCAGCACTCGTCAGTTGCCCTCCACACAGGTAAATTTTGGCCAAAAGCCCTTTAAATCGCCAGTTATGGCTGCCATGTTGTTTTTTTTCTGTTGCTAAGTCTCGTTGCCGGTCCCGTAATGTGCGAGGGTTGGCAACATCAAACAGCTCTTTGTTGGCCGTTTGCCAACCTTCATCGGCCTAGACTTCGCCCCTTTGATCTCTTGCTGTATAAAACAATGCATTGACAGACATCCTGAGCCGGCCGGCCGATGTATGATTCGAATCCCAGATTCAGGCAAGGTGCGTCCTTTGGGTCATACATTTTATATAGAAAACGTTGGGGTCAAAGTTCAATATTAAAGTAATTTTTTAAACTTTTCACATTTGTGAATCCTCTTAAGCCGTTAAATCAATTCAACCAAACTTTGTATATAAAATATCCCTAATTGGACGGGGATTCAGAATATAGGGGCCGAAATGTGGACCTTTAGCAGAATTATTATCATCTTCTCCAAATTAACTTCAAAATGTAGAGCTTAATGCTCACATGTTAAGTAGCCGTGGGGAATGGAGAACACATGTTTGTTTAAGGCGCGACATTAAATCTGGAGCCAGAAAAAGTTACACATTTTTGAATCAAAGTTTAATATTTTTGATGTGGTTGTGAATATGTTACTTTATCACATTTTTGACTTCTCTTAAGCCATCCAACCAAACTTGGTATGAAGCATACCTTAGGGGACGGGGATTCATATTTGTTCAAATGATCGGGTTTAGCCTCCAGGTGGGGCCCCAATTGGAAACTGGACACAATAGCAAAAACTTTCACTTCATACGTAAAACGTTCTAGAGCTTAAAACTTGTGTATGAAGTTACCTTGCCGCATGAAAAACCATCATTGTTTAAGATGTGACCCTGGTTCAAAAATGGGTTATTCGTTTTCGGTCTACGTTCAACACTATAAACACTACAGCCACATATTTCACACCATTCACAGTTTCGATTACTCTTATATCATTTGACCAATGTTAACCAAACTTGATAGGAATTGTCCCTATGGGACGAAGATTCAGAACTTTTCAAATGATAGGACTCAGTGGTCTAGGGCCGAAATAGGACAATTTTGACAATTTCTTTTTATAATATACTCCTTACAAAGTAGAAAGTTCAGAGACTTATACTTACATGTAAAGTAAGCATGGCGCATAGAGAACCAAGTATATGTGTTCAATGCACGACTCTTGCGTCCGGAATAGGCAATATGTTTTGGGGTTAAAGTTCAATACTATTGTAATTTATTTTTTCACTTTTCACATTTTTGACGTTCTCAAGTCATACCACCAAACTTTGTACATGTAGCAAACATCCCTAGGGAACGGGGATTCAGATTTTTTCAAATGATTGGGCTCAGCCGCCAGTTGGGGCTACTAGGGGCTAGCATGCGAACATTTGACAAAATTGCAAAAAGCCAATCAAATATACTAGTATTTTATTTCAAAAATTCTTATTTTTTATATCAAGAAATCAAAATGTTTATTATCAAGAATCCGTAATATTTACTTATAAATTTCATTAATATTTAGTATAAGCAGAACAATCTCGGGATCTTTCGCAAGCTTTTTAGTCTTATATAGATGGCTTAACGCAACAAAGATCAAGATTATTCTGCATATTCATGAGATGATTATGCGCAAAAATCTCGCTATGCATTTTATCTAAATTTCGCTGTGTCTTATAATTCTTGCTGCGTACTTTTCTCATACAAATCCCGTCCGTCCGTCGCAAACTTTCACTGCTCCTAAACTACTAGAGCAATTTATCCAAACTTAGTAGGAAGATTCCTAGGGAAGAGGATTCAGATTTGTTCAAATGAAGGGGCTCGGTCCAAAGGGGGCACCACTAGGGGACCAAAAGGGGGAAAATTTGACAAAATTTCAAAAATCTTCTTTTAAAAACTAGAAGACCTACAGCTTAATGTTTAGTATGTCATAACTTTAGGGCACAGGCATAACCCAGGGGTCAAAACTAGGTTACGCATTTCGGGTCAAAGTTTAACACTATATTTATAGTTTTGACGAGAACGGCGTGCCATATGTACGTGGTCGTGGCGTCAACGCGGTCGTAGGTTTTCTTCGGATTTTGAAACCCCCGCTTTTTTGTTGAAAGGGACCAACATGAAATGGTTCCTTGATACGATTGGTGTTTGGTGTGGTACCATTACAAGGATTAAAAGAATACTGATTTGTGATAATTTATGGTACATTTGAATATAAATAGACTTTTAACATTGAATATCTTCAATTGCATATTTTCTGGTTTAAAGTACTTATATGATGCACAAAATTTATTTATTAGGGACCTTTGAGAAAATGGGCATTCGTTGTTTTGTTTGTGTTCCTCGTGTATAATCTCATACATTGTGTGAAAAGAAGTATTGACTTTAAACACATAATTATATAGTGTTAACCCAACGTTAAACTCAGTTATACCGTCGTCATAACTGGGTGGTCGCAATGTCTGACAATAATGGATAAGTATGCTATATATGACAAAACGCTTGGCCCCAGGTTCACATAGGTGCCGACCCTCCGGTAAAATAAGTTTGTATATAACTGATACAGCAATACCTTCTCTGCCCAGTCATGCATCTACTGACCAAATCCCTGGTGAAATGACCGTAAAACACTTCAAGAAAATACAATCACCTTGGTAGACCTGTAAGTATATATACCTTATAGCTTGACAAAATGTATAATTGTGCGTGATAATGGTCACTCTATCAAAAGGGACACAACATTGCTTATTTTTCGTATTCAATTTTGTATTTGGGCGAGTTGTCTCAAAAACAGAAAACTAATAATAGGTCACCTGATCTACACATACTTTCTTGCATTTTATGATATGAATGGGTTCATGTGAAGGACAGGAAATCTGAATCAACTGACACACGTTCCGTTGCAGTAAAAAAGTATTGAAAACAACCACTAAACGAAAAACAACAAAAACTATGCAATCAGCTTATTCAGAGCTTTTCTAAAAATGCATGATACGTACGTGTGATTAAAACGTTTATTTTTCCATTTTAATTTTGAATTATACAATCATGCCGATCTTTTGTGCATGCATATAGAAGTTTATGAACTGTATATATATCTCGATCAGTTCATAGCCTAAGTGGTTCTGGTGTCACTAAACGGAATAGCTTGTGCGTGTCCTTGTATGGCAAACCGTTTGGGTTTTGACCCATTCAGTAGAAATATATAATTATATACTTTTGTTGACAAAATACAGATATCTGTATTTAAAAGTTACGTTACATATCTTCATTTTAAATACAGATATATATGTAATTGAAATAGAGATGTCGCTGTATTTTTTTTTAAGATGAAGGTAACTCTGTTCGGATCAAAATTTGGGCTGACAGGTGGGGAGGTGTGTGGGTGCAGGGATAAGTCGTATGTAGTCGGGGACCAGGAGGCGAAGCCCCAGAAAGCTCCAGGTTTTTCGATATGGGAGAATCTAGTATTTGTAAATGAGTTGGAACATTTTAGGGGATTTAAATTGATTAAAAGATAACATAATTAATTGTCTTTTAAATGAAATTAACATCTATACTCATACTGGAGGGCATACGTTTTTAGCAGATGAGTGTTTAAGTTCAAATCGCGAAGAGAACTTAGGAAAAAGTATTTGCTGTTGGAACGCTTTGCTAAAACGATGAATAGGGGGACGGCACCGACGGCCACTCAATATTCTCTTTAAAGAGTTTCGTGTTATGGGAGACAACTCTATTTAGCGCTAGACGAAACGAAATAGATTTTTGTAATGACAAAGTAAGTATAAGAATGCATCTTTCATTAATAATGATATTTATGTATATATCAAGATACACACACATATATCATCATTCTAGTACCTGTCGAGACGAGGAATTATAGAAGCCCTTTTTGGGGGACATTTTGATGATCAACACAAGACCGTAACCTGGGGTAAGTTGGGTGCAGTTTCTTGGTGGGAACTTGGAGAGAGAGAGGGAGAGAGAGAGAGAGAGAGAGAGACTATGTATTACGATTATAGGCAAGCATTTTATCATATAAGTGCATGTAGAATATTGAAGTTAGACTTTAGCTGTCTAGTAAGTCTTCCCCACACTGCTGATTTTGTACTGTTTTTCCTTTCTATGCATACGACATTGCTTGTTAGCAAATGAGAGAAATTGCGATATGAGGATAATAGGGTTGCTGCTGATAATGTTAGATGTACAAGTTGTGTATGTGATGAACGCGGACTATGAGAACATTAGATACCATCACCTTGGTCAGTAGTTGCCTAAATGTTGGTTAAACAATGGACGAGGTCAGAGGTCGAGGGAACATAACTTGGGTTGATGTCATGTGTAGTCTATAACAAACATATAGTTGAAGTGACATGAAATCCCAGTAAATCATATTCCATGTGTGTGTATACTTGTTAACGATGGCACTATAAATGACAAAGTCCTGGCATTTATTCGTTTTGGAATTTTATCTGCACATACAGTGGAATCACTCGTAGCAAGCTAACGGACATGGAGTACGTGATTCGTAGCAATATATATTATATATAATGCACAGTCTACAATAACTTCCGAAACAGCCAGTACTCGGTCAACGTAACCAGTAAATCGGATTCTGGAAGTAGGGAGGGAATTGATTAGTGATACAGAGGCTTTTCTTACTTATTGCTGAGTGCCCGTTTCTTTAATTTAGCGTCGAGTTTGTCCTGAATATTGGAAGTGTTAGGCCGCAATCGATGTGTGGCATTAGTTCTCGCAACAATTGGTTGTTGGTGACACGCACATTTAGCTTTCTGGTTTTAATCCAGGTCTTGGTGTATACAGTTGTGTTATTGGAAAAAATGTAGGCAACATATACATGATGATGCTGCGTAAGGTATATATGTAACCTTTATTTAATTCGAATTTTAGACTTAAAGAATTTAATTTTAACAAAACGTGATCAAAAATCAAACTAAATAATTGATATAAAAGAACATCAAGAATTTGACTTTTTTAATATCAAGAATTGATGATACTCATTTTTTTTAATTATAATATGGGATTGATGTGTTTTCATAAAAATCAGTTTCTGTTACTAAGAAATCGATGTATCGATGTTTATACTTTCATATATCTAAAACTAGATTTTAATATATATCAAAATTCGAATTATTGACATCAAGAAATGAATTTGTGATAACACACAATCAAATTTTATACATCAAGAATTCATTTTCAGTTAGTTATATCAATAAATGAGTGTTAATATCAAATTATCTAGTTTTTTAAATTTTTAATTCCATTTCTTGATTTCAAGAGTTCAGAAACTGTAGAAAACTGTACAACGGCGCCGGAAAGTGTTGCTTCTTTGTGTTATACTCAGGAAATTGAATACAACTATATCGATTTATTTGTTTATGTTACACCACAGTAGAAATCTGATATCCAAAGTTTCACAAACGTGACAGACACATTACGAGAAGCCATGGTTATGCATTTTGCTAAGAAAGAAGCTAATTTAACTTGTGTATTTCTACATACACTGACAGGTTTTCCTGTTCCGTTTGACAATATTCCACCAGTTCCTTGAAATGTCGGTAAGAACGTCATGATCGTGCCTCTAATCAAATAAGGCAAATACAACATTGCAGTTGGCGTGAAATTGTTCATATCACACATTTCACTCTTTGTTCTGCGTACATTGCCAAAGAAATAGAATCAATACGGTTGTTTATCCTTGCCATTTTTTTTAATTCTGAAAGCCAGAGCTTTCTATACTGCCTTTTTAAAAATCGTTCATCGATCGTTTCGCTCGAAAATTATTAATTTTCATTTGAAGAATCAATATATCGAAATGTTATTTTGTAAATGATACATGTTCACTTAGTGTTAACAAAAGCTTGGCATAAAACAACGTTATTGGCAGTGTCATATAAGTCTTTAATTTAGGACTGATAACATCTTTTTTGTAAACAGAATTAGTTGTCTGAAACATTACAGAGAATTGAAAATCTTCCACTTTGTATTTGCAATGCTTACAAATCTTAATGCGCAGAAATTAAAATAGAAATCAGGCACGATATAAACCAATTATGTAGGGGGTATTAAATACACAGTGTTATGGAAGTATATAAGGAGCATGTTGAAACTTTTTAAAGAAAAATCTCCAAATGTCTATACTCTAAATTTCAAAATGTCAACATAAATATCTAGAAATTTCAACTGTCGAAATTTCAACTTTTAATCTCGACATTCCGACTTTTAATCTCGAAATTTTTATTTAACATGTTCCTATTACGCTCCCATATAGTGCACATCAAGTTGTTTACGTAACATCTAGATTTTAATCTACTACTTAAGTTATCACCCACACAGAGTCAAATCGCACGATAAGTTCTCACGGGTTTTAACATGTCTTTCTTTGTGGAAAATGATACGTTATACCATTAAAATGTTACGTAATACCATTAAAATGTTATGTAATACCATTACTATATACACTTAAACAACGGACATTTGTCTCTATTACTCTATAGAATCAATGTTAATTGAAATAGAGAGTATTCGAAGATGAAAACACGTGACAACTTTCAGAACCAATCTATCGTAATGGCTCGTCGATAAGGTTACTCTCTCCAAAGCACCGATGTATCGATTTTTTACAGTTCCAATTACCGACTACCTTTTTATCATTCATGAAATGACCCAGCTGTGCATGGTGCATCACATAGCCGTTTTCTTATCAGCATATTGTACATAGTGATGTACAGGGAAAACGAAAAAGCAACGATGAGCCGGGACACCCTGCGGTTATGTTAAATTGAAAACGTGACAAATCACATACCTGGTGATGCTCATGTTGACGAGGACTGTCCAATAGATCTTATGATTCCAATAGATCCTGCGATTTCGTTGCTTTCGACATGCAGCTTTAAATTACAAATAAAAGGATTGTTTAACTCGAGAATCACGAACTGATAACTTTATTCTTCACAAATAAATCATTAATTTTACTAGTATAAAATCATAAACTGAAATTGTCTTTTTGGATTAAAAAATTGGTTTTTTTCTTTAAAAAAAAAATGCACTTTTCTAATTACACTACATACCATATATTGTTTTTAAATGTGTTTTCAATATGTCAAGAAGTGAGGAATAATTTAATTCCACTCATAAACTTCAAAATAAAGTCTCGACAAAGCAATTAAGAAGATTGATAAACTAAAGCATCAAAAGTTAAGCAGAATTTAAACTTAAGAAGGACTTGGGTGATTTTAACTGCATGATTTAAAAGCGTTAAGTGGTGATTATCTCTACATTAACATGTTCAATACGTTATTTGTATGGTCAATATATACGAATTAAGAAACACTAAAACATTAATAACGGAACGATAAAAAGCGTGGAAGGAAGATTGCATTTACAATGGACAAAGACAAATGTACCTTATTGGCCCCTGTAATAGAAGTGTTTATATGTATATTCTTCTGTACAATGTTAGACACGGGATATTAAGTCAAGTCCAATGATGGAATCCATCATTATTGGGATATATGTCAGTACACGTACCGTCATGTACTCCTCCGGTCAGCTTCTTGTGCCATGTAAAGGTCAGTTTGTAATAAATAAATCGATAAACTGACGTGTACATACATTTTCATTAATAGAACAACATCAATCTTCTAGTATAAGCAAGATAGAAAACAGGGTTGATTCGAAAAAAGTTGTCCACTTTGATAAAGAATAAAATTAAACACATCGAACACATCATGTGATTGTGCTCCAAACATCGAACACATCATGTGATTGTGTTCCAAACATCGAACACATCATGTGACTGTGTTCCAATCACCGAACACATCATGTGACTGTGTTCCAATCACCGAACACATTATGGGATTGTGCTCCAATCACCGAACACATTATGGGATTGTGCTCCAATCACCGAACACATTATGGGATTGTGCTCCAATCACCACATTATGGGATTATGCTCTAAGTGTTCATCTGATTCAAATGTGTCGCTCCTTTGTAGTTCCATCAAGTCTTTATTTTCTACAAAAATGCAAAATAATGTTTTAATTAGTAAGGTTTGCGTTCTGTACTTTCAAACTACCTGATAATGTACACTTTGTTTGAAGACAGTATATATGATTACTTGTAATTTATTCAAATTCTGTCCACATAACGTCATTGGCTCTTGAACAACCGTTGGCGATCCCATTTGGAACTAGATCTGGACTGTCTGACTGGTCTCTCCAACATCGATGGTTTACATATTGTTTTCCATTTGAAGCTGTTCTTTTTCATATATGCCTTATTTTAAATTGGACCAAACTATTGTCGAAACAAATTTCAACACTACTATATAACGGATGGCAAAGACATCAAACGCAAGAAGCCATTATTCCTAACAATGAATTTTCAATATTTTTCTGTCATGAAACGATTTGTTGCCACTGATTCAACAGCTTTAATGGAATCATGTGTTCAGTAATATATACTTAGTTACTTTTATAACGGTTGCTTCGGAGTTAGCCTTTGAATGTGGGACGAGGGTATCTCACACAGAGTATTGGTTCTTTCCTCTTATAAATATTATATTTTTGGTGGCATGTTCTGATAAATTATAAGGTGAAAAGATATTTAATTAAATCTCGTTTCTCGTGTCAGCTGACTCTATGCATTTCTGTTCCAATACACCAGTACACATTTTAATATCACCACAATATAATATAGACTGTGTTTATTACATGTACCAGGACAATGCTACAACCAATCTATATATGCATATATATCGGTCACCGATACTGGCCTTATGCATATACTTGTTCAGGTAAACATGGGTTGAAAGGTTTCTTTTGTACATTATCGGGGCATTTAATCGCATGCCTTTATAGTTAACTACACAATAACATCGTGTAATGTCACTTATGTCGCGTTAAGCTAAATTGACCTATATATATAACACATAAAAGGTCATTTGGACATAACACGGTACACGGACTATCACATGGACACAGGGTAAGGTTTAATATTCATTGTTTAAAATTCTAAAGTTTGATTTTTCCTAAGTTCTTAAAACTTTAAGAGTCTATCTGCCATTTTATGAATTCCTTTTCTCAAAGTATAAAACACTTCCTTCTTTAACGTGTTACTAGATATATATTGAATGTATATTACTTTGTCGTTCCACAAATATACGCCACCGTGAAATGTATGATCTGTGTATAGCTTTGATATGATTGACAATTTATCATTTCTGAAGTTTATGCTTTAAGAAAAATAGCAAAGTATGCCACAATATAACTTCCATGGTGTCACATTGTCGATTGCGCCACGGTGACCAGGATGGTTTAAAAACACTGTATCTCGATTATGGCCCCTTACGATATTGCTATTTCTCAGTGGACATACTGGAGCTACGAGCATGCACCTACATGACATTTTCATCTAAATCAAAGACTAAACAGTAAACATGTGTGTTTACAGATCACTTGTCTAAAGAATATGTATATGATGTTGTAAAACAGCATAAATAAATCTTATTGAACAATATGGACGGAGAGCGTTCAGGAAAGGCGCGTGAGTCAGTTATAGCTCATCGTATGCCCTACTTCTTGATTTCAAGCCTTTTTATACATGTATCCTTGTTACCCGACACCTGTCTGTGTCGTGGGTTTTCCTCGATTACCCGGAATTGTGTGCTTACTTCATGACGAGGCAACTTTCCTACGAGTGTTTTCAGTGGAGATTTTTGCTATTTGTATGACGTTTAACATATACAGACAGTGTAATAACATCTATATGTAACTAAACAATAAGTAATGTTTATAATATTAGAAAGACTTATAAAGTGTTTGTAAAAAGGTTTTCATGGTAAAATCAGTGGAATGGTTATGTTCTCCGCCATCTCATGTAATTATAATATTTTGTAATATGTGTATATTTTATCCTATATGCTGTCTGCTTACGGATTAAAGCAAATTAAATTAAATTAAATTAAATTAAATTAAACTCAATATGTCATTTGCTGTAAAGTTTTCAATTTTCTATCACACATATTATTCATTAAAAGCTACAAACTACTGCAGACAATGATATAGTCTTATAAAGTATACAGCTATTTCTGGTAACGTTAACACACATAGTTATAATTTTACGGTATTATAACCTGTATACAATAAGTAGTTTAATTGTAGGTATATTTACAGCACTTGGCAAACACGTTTAATTCATTGAAAGTCAAGTCACGTAAGTGTAGATATGTAATTTGTATAGTGTATGCACATTGTCATTGTTTATACATGCATTAAGTTACCTTCAGCTTTCACAGTATTCTAAATATTATTTCCTTATCGTTTTTCAGCTGATAGCATTGCCGTATCGTTGAATCGGGACATTAGGTGGAAAGGAGCTTTTTCTTTGAACAACCTGGTTTTTATTGTACCAGTAGTTGAAGATATATCCTACAGAACATATTGAGGCAATCATTATACAGTCCAGGTCCCCCGTGTGATGTGAATTCTTTGTCATTAAAACATAGCGTGTTAAATGATTTCCTGCTTATTAACCGGGGATATTTGAAATGCTGGCTTAATAGCAGTACAATCCACGATGGAAGAAAGCCTATTTATACCATGTCTGCAACGTTCATTGACAGAGACGTTGTCGCAGAAGGAGCAGTTGTTGGAATTCTCTGACGAGGCAATTGAAGACATAGAACGAAGAGCAGAGTTCCTGCATGCTATGATTGACGAATTAAAGGAGGAATGTCGCAAACGTGTCATTTCAACACGGAAGGAAGAGCTGAAGAGATTATCTGATCACGAGAATGAAATAAGGGAGTTGATCAACCATCTTAACAAAAGAAACGCCGAAATAACGAAATGTACAAAATGTCGAAGTCGATCACTCAATGGAATAAGTTTGTGCTCCCCATGCGAGGATGAAATCTCCAAAATTCAAAAGCTGAGTGAGTTTGAACATATTTGTTTACATTTTAAACCTACAACCGTAACCAAGGCTGA
This sequence comes from Pododesmus macrochisma, assembly GCA_032359645.1. Taxonomy (NCBI): domain Eukaryota; kingdom Metazoa; phylum Mollusca; class Bivalvia; order Pectinida; family Anomiidae; genus Pododesmus; species Pododesmus macrochisma. Next base: position 1,815 of record JAUMGZ010195841.1, on the reverse strand, counting down.
CATGTCTCCACTGTATGGATCTGTTGAGAACTACCATATCACAAGGCCGTCCACTATAACGAAGGAACCGCCAACTCGCTCCCCGAAGTATGCCGTCAAGTTAATCTCGCAATTTACATGTTCTGATCCATGCGCGAACGTGCATGCCATTTTACCAGTTTCTGATTCCGAGGCTTGGGTTTGCTGTGGTTGGGGAAGTAAGGATATTCACTTATACAACACAAGTGGGGTGAAAAAAGTGTCTTTAACGCTAGACGTTCAAGTGGATCATATGTGCCTTATCTCATCTGGTGATATATTGATATCAAGTTACAATGGAACAGTAATTCAAAGAGTTGATGAGAATTTGCATATTTCATCGTTTGCAGTTTTAGAATTCTTTCCGAGGGGCATGTTTGTAACAGCCTCTGACGAAATTTACGTCTGTGGAACAAAAAAACTTTGTAATTCGATGACTCAAAACATTGCGAAGAGGAAAAATCGTCATCTTATTGTGAAAATGTCGAAACGTGGCGAGATTTTATCCGAGGTTGACGTATCACCACATGATCCACATAGAATCGCCATTGACGACGATGGCAATATGTTCTTTTCCGATTACGGCATTGACAAGCGACGTCAATTTGTTGTCATGAGAAACGACGGAAAGGTAAAGGTCATATACACTGGTCCGTTTGAGAAGTTGGATAATCCGTTTTATCCACTTGGGGTGTGTAGAGATCGGTTTGGAAATTTTCTTATTTCTGATTGGAACAACGATGAAATTCACCTGTTAAATAAGGACGGTTACTTCTTACGCTTTCTGTTAACGACCGAACATGGAATAGAGTGTCCAAACGCGTTAGCCCTCGACAGAGAAGATCAATTATGGGTAGGGGATGGCGTTGGTAGAATAAAAGTGTTTCGGTACGTCCTATAGCTGTTCCTCTATGTATGTGTGAACAATTTACGTGAACCAATTGTATTTTAGATCATTAACTTTCAATAAATGTAAACTTATTTGAATGAATTTATTTTTAAGAAATTTGTTCTATTCTCAAGGGAAGCTCATAGTAGTAAATGCGAAAATCAAAATGGTATTCAAAAGCCGTCAGTTTGACATACCACCGGCATGACAACCATTTACACACACACAAAATATATCCAATAATACAGTCATCAACTAAAAAAGGAATCCTTGCAACCTTCTATTTAAAGAAAAACTAGAAGCGAACCAGGTGCTCGCAACAGAGTATGCGTTTCCTGGAGCACACGTGTCACCCGCCTCGATGCTTTATGGTCAATCCGTTCCCTTTCCAAGATTTCAGCAATATGTACGAGTATTAAATCACTTTATCTTGTCTTGTGATATTCATGAGTGACAAAGCAGGCGGGAACGCTGTTGGATAGGCTGATCCTTCTTTCTGTACTATCCTAATTGCTTTGATTCCCGTTTATGTCACCGGCTTTCGTTTGATTTGTCTCCTTTAAAATTGGTGTTTGGTCATGATATTAGTCAAATGTTCTGGAAGTGACGTTAAACCCTAATTAAACAGAAAAGACCTTTGGTAATGTAATACTTAAATTCAATGAATTTATTCTCGAAACCGAAATGATATAGTAAAGTGACAAGTTTAAGCTAACAATAAAGGTTACACATAAATGTAAATACATACCACTTTCGTTCTCGCATGTTCATGTACTCGCACGACGAAACATACAATCGCATGTTCATGTACTCACAGTGTCTCACTGATGTAACATACAATCGCATGTTCATGTACTCACAGTGTCTCACTGATGTAACATACAATCGCATGTTCATGTACTCACAGT
>JAUMGZ010195830.1:0-12877 GCA_032359645.1 Pododesmus macrochisma | reverse complement strand
AGAACCGGTTTGAAAACTAGTTTGAAACCATAAACCAAAACCTGAACTAGTTTATTTGCAACAAATTCGCCCTAAGTTGCCTTACAATATGTGAAGAAAAAAATATTTGAGATATGCTCTGGAAACCAATATTCAATCATGTAAGTCAAATGTCAAGGTAACGTCGAATATTAACATTAATTTGTTTATATATCATGTCGTCATTTAGTCGTAATATTGCTGGTGTCAATAAGGTTACGATAACATTCGTGATCAATACAGAGATAATGGAAATGCATTATGAAAACGATCGTATACACGTATATACATATAGTCTTCAAACAGTTAAATAATTAAGGAATAAAATCATTAAAAGGTTCTGTACGTGGTATGTATCTGTTTGTAACAGATGTATTACAACCTTGAGTAGCAAAATTATTACAGTGGACAAATTCCCTTTACCAAGCATAACTTGTTCATCTATAATTCTCCTATGGTCCACGTAAGTTACATTGATCAAAAATGGTTGGTTTTTAAATACTGAACACATATACTACACTTACTTTTTTAACTTTCTTATTTCTCAATATTAAGGTGTTTCAACAACAACATATGACAATTTTCATTCACCCCTGCTTTTTTATAGAAAGTTGGTTAAAATAATGCAAAATTTACGTTTTCTTATGTATTTGAAATATTGCAAAATTGGCTATTTTCGAGGTAGGGGTACAAGAATGTGTGTAAAGATATCTGAATTTTTTTTGCTTATATATTCAATAAAATATGTGTTATTACTAGTACAAATTGTTGCTTTGATTCATTTAAGATTTAGTGCTCAATTTTCATAGTTTTTCATAAAAACTAAAGCTCTGATTGGTCAATTTTTCGCCAAATATGATAATAGCGGTTACCATGGCAACCAACGATTGAATTTGAATTTTGACCATTTTTATAACATTCTTGTTTATAAGTATTAGGTAAATTCGGAGACGATGCGTGCCGGACCCCTATACAAACATTTTGGTCCTTACACGACTATATACTGCAATATAAAAAAATAAGAGAACAAAAGTAAGCAAGAAAAAAGTGTCTAAGTCATATCGAGGGGAGTCTGCTTTTGACAGTGCGCACTAATGGCCATTTTATTATGCTGCTATTAACACACGCGCCCCTCTTTAACTGTGAAGCTTTGACTTGCCTAGATTAATCCATTTCTAAATTCATAGATTTAGTTTATCTAAAGCGTACATTAATGACAGTTGCTTCGGAGCTAGACCTTTAATTCTTGAGTGTTGATTGTTACCTCTTTTTAAATATTATATGGTTTGCAATTTTGTATTAACATATCATGCCGCAGACACATTGACATGATACTTAACGAGATCTCATTATCCGAACACCGACCAATCATTCTCCACCCAGTAATGCTGAGTGCTTTTCAGGGAGCGAAAGGATTACCTAATTTATTCGTCTGAACTCAATACCAAACACAAACGTATGAGTTGCTGCGTCGATATATACATACACGACGATCATATAGTTTAACTAACATGTTTTACTTTCAATACTTTTTGCATTATCAAATGTTTGGTGTGGTCGACATCAATGTCTGTACACAGTAATAGATATATTGTTTCTCATGAAACTACTATGCGTCAGAAGAGTTCAGACAAGCTCAATGAAAATACTCCGTGATCAAGTGTTTGATGTATGGAAAGTCCGGATATGTAAAACAAAATTTATTCAAACTCAAAAAGCTTTAAATGCTCTAAAAGCTTTGCGTATGTATTTTCAGTGTGATGGTTATAGAGATAGCTAAACATTAAACTCAAACGATATGCTATAACCAGACAAAGTGCATCATAAAACGCTGTGTCAGTGATGCAACGCATACGACTTGACAGCTCGCGAGAGAAGCAAAGATGCACACACTACTAAATAAAGCATACTGGGATTACGTATAGAAGAAATCTACTTAAAAGTTCTAACAAAAAGATTTCATCAATAGTCAAATGAGACAAGTGTCGCTATAATTCCTCTATCACTATACACGAGCATTTTTATAGATAGCTTTTTTTTTTAATCGTTGAGCTTTGTATCATTCACATATGTTATTGCTTCTGTCGGCACCAAAACCTTGTAACTGTTGCTTTTTTACCAAGAGAGCATTGGTTAAAATCACCGTAACATTAAGCATATTTAAGTGTTAGGGGCCATCGATAATTATCACCTTTTTCCAAAGTCTGCAAACAACATTCTTTTCTCAAACCCTTCCGCTCCCCCTGCAAAAGTATACATCATCCTTTATTATACCATGGTTTGTGCTATTTATAACGTATTTCACTTATTTTAGTATTGGGTACTTAAATCATATGGAACTAATTATAAGTATTTTAATACATAGATGGCGGGACATTTAAACAAAAGAAACACAGTTTAAATGTTCAATTTATTTTATTTTTCTCTGACCTGCCTCTTTCAAGCGTATGTCCCTCTTCTTTTTGATATTTGGTAACCTAATACCTTGAACAAAAGGATATAACTTCAGTTGACGGGACAGATACGATGTGGTCATATAAGTAACATGTTCAACGATATCTATGGCTAATTTGGACCGAAATTGACTTTCAAATCGAAGTATAAGTTCATCGTTGCTTCAATAAAATTTTAAAATGCCAAAAAATATCGGTAAAGACCTTTCTTGCCGTTCGAAGACTTTAATTCCCGGTCGAAGACCAAATAGCGCGTACCGTCCCGTTCGAAGACCAAAATGCTCGAATGGGTATTAGTACCATGATATATGAATCGTACATAAACATTAGCATTTGTCTCAACAACGTTAGTTAATTGTTACGCCATTTCTCAAATAATGAAAATATGTTCATGAACCAACGCACTGGCAAACGAGATTTAGAATACTACAAGAAACAAAAAGGAGCCAGATTCCGGATTATGAAAATTTGCCATTTCCGGAATTTTAAGCTTGCGAACAAGTGATGACAATCAAACCCCCTGCCCCCTAGCGTGCGGTTTGCAGACTTTGGAAAAAGGATGATAATTATGGATGGCCCCTTAATAGGTTAGCTAGCTCTTCTGTCTTAATTGTATAAAGTATTAGTGACAATTCTGCTGCTTCTTTATCCAAAAAGATTAGAATATTAACCAAGTAGCTGGGTGAAAAAAGGTCACAAATTTCGTAACATTTATACGTATCTGCGCGGCATGTTTGTGATAAAATATAATATAAGTTAATGATATATGTAGTATGCGGTCATGGGTTTATACTCCTTGTTCTATCTGTATCGCTTTGCTTTTGATGATAATATTCCTATCCTGTTAATGGTTTTTCTCCTCGATATTAGTGACAGATTCTTATCATTTCTAATTTGGAAAGGGTTGCCACACATTGGAATTACGTGGAAGCATCAGGGCGGGTGACACATGTGTAACAAGAAAAGCTTACTCATTCGCTAGCACCTGGTTTCGTTTCTAGTTTTTTGTTGTTTTTCTTTGTGGAATTTCTTTTGCATGTCATTCCTTAGCCAATGTCAATAGAATTATGTTTTTGCATACCGTGTTCTTTTTTGTATTTACTACTCTCGTAGGATTGATTACTTTTCATCAATCCAAAACTAGTTTTATTTTTACAAACAGTCAGACTTATATACCTTATAGATGAAGTCAAATGTATATTGTTATGTATTTGATGATTAGTTTGCTTAAATAACAGCGTATCGGTCATGAATCACGATCATTGTTGCATTTTTCATTTTTCTGCGACTTTTCGAATGGTTTTTAAAGATCCTGGCTTTTACTCACAGACACAAGCAGAATACAAATTTGGCATAAAATATATTTAAAACATTCCGCAACATTTAAACATTGTACACAGCAAAATAGTTAATTTCCGGTTCCTATTGTTGTTTCTCTTCCTTTCCTGTCTCTATTGCTTTACTTTCCGGTTCCTGTTGTCGTTTCCCTTCATTTTCTGTCTCTATTGTTTTCTTGTACCGTATCTATTGTTGTTTCTCTTCCTTTCCAGTCTCTATTGCTTTACTTTCCGGTTCCTGTTGTCGTTTCCCTTCATTTTCTGTCTCTATTGCTTTTTTTACCGTACCTATTGTTGTTTCTCTTCCTTTTCTGTCTATTGCTTTATTTTCCGATTCCTGTTGCTGTTCCTTTTACTAGTTTTTTTCTTCTTCGTCTGTAATTGCAATATCATGGATGGCGATAAATTGCAATAAAACGTAAACAAACTTAAATAAGGACCCTTTGACAATAAACTGCTGTACAGTCTATCTACATGTATATAACCTGTGTGAGAAATTCTGTAGGATATATCGGTTCTACGACATCAGACTTGATGATGATGCAAATTGATGTGCGAAACAAGACAAGCAAGACATCAATTGATGTAAGCATGCTGTTTACAACAAAGATTCAGAGTTATATATTGCTTTCGTGGAATCTTTGTCACTGCACGCGAATCGGAAAAGCGCTAATAGAATTGACCTACTTTTATTATTTATTTAACCCATTGAAGATCAAATTCGGCGTATTTTGTATAACATCATGACTTACAAACGATATAGGCAATATAAGTGTACTTCTGAAAAAAAGCGTTAAGAGAGTCATCAGTTTAGAACGTTATACTTGATAATGATTTAGTTCTGAATAAAATGTTAAGAAAATCATCAATTTTTGGGGGTTACACTTACATTTTCAATACAAATAAGCAAGTAACAAACTGTTTAGTGGAGACCGTATACTGTAAAGTCTTGTTGCGACACTAACAACCATACTTTATCAATAAAATATATTCTCTGATTGTTCAATCAAAATACTTTAATCACAATTCAATGGATCAAGCAGACAAAGTTGTATTATGTTGTCAAAACTGCACTTTGTCCCATCTTGTGTCATAACGCAAGACGATGAAGTTGAACAGCACTCTAAAATGCACCAGCTGGTCCTTGTGGAGAAACCATACATGGCGGTTGCTTTATAACTCTCGGTTTTGACGAAGTCACAAGTTCAGCTCTTAATTCCAGACAATGGACACATGCTCAAAAGGGAGTCTTGTATACAATGAATGTTTTCTCAGCATGCAAAAGTTCACGTAGTTCTGATCGATAAAGATAAAAAAAAATTCTCTTGGAAAGATTACGATAATGGTCAGACAATGCGATAACTAGTGTTCAACAAAGAATACTTTGTGGATGTAGCAATTACAACGGGTACCTAATTGATGGTTATAATACTATAATCAAATAAACGGACGAACTTATACCGATAATTCAGGGTAATAACTTATTCACTAACAAAACAGATCATGCCAAGGCATGTGATCATGCGCATTTCAAACACTGATGGCAAAAAAACCAAAGTAAGATAAAACGAGACAAACTTTTTGACTTCGGCCTCTCTATTTTTCACTTTTAATCAAAAATCGAAAACTCTACAATGCTATAATTCGATAAAATAAAAATGGGCGAAATCGCGACAAAAACAGTTCGAGTTTTCGTGTCCTTTTTATTGTGTTGCCGCGTTTTCGATACTTCGACTTTCGTTCACCTAAGACGAAAAGTGGAATGGGTGCAATTAGCCATGGTCATAGATTTCTTTCAACTCTTGACACTTGAAACAGGTACAGTTAAGCAGTATAAGTGTGTCTAGAAGTATGTGTTTGAATTTGATAAGGGTCAACAAGTGCGAGAAGCCAAAGTTTCAACATAACTTCGTTTGAACGCTTGCGGACAACAATTATCATTAAAGGTCAGTTCGGCGTACGGAAAGAGATTATTTTGAATTAATCATCTGACGATGCACGAATACAAACTTTGAAGTGTTTCCACCTATTTACACATCAGTACAGATATGAGTGAAAATATTGAAACAATGATTTATATATGAATGGATACATTTCATCTATACGAGATCCCACAAGAGTACTTATTGTCTCCTACGAAATATATATATAAAGGTTACATCACTCATAAGAGATTGGTTTTATAAATTTATCTCAAATGTTAGATAACACTTAGCGCTGTTTCTATTGGCTGAAACCTGGATAGAAATGACGTCACAATACCGCGCCATCCCACTTGAACGATTTACGCCGTCTCAACATGCGCACCTGAAATATTTTTCTATTATCTAAAGAAGTTTTTTGGTTTATTTTTTTCGAGGACGGCAATGTTAATGAATATTTCTTATCCTTTGTTCGTGACTGGTTGAGATAATTATTTTTCTGGTATGTATAGGCTGCCGTCATTCGCCAAGGGTGAATCCAAATATTGAAATAGCAATTTTTTAACGGACAGAATATCGTAGGAGAAAACGGCACCACAACTTTTTCTGATGGCAAACGTATTGTAGCTATTTCTCGTTGGGTTAATTTTCAGTTTTAAAAGAACTTCGGGCATCCCTCGGTTCTTTGTAAAATCTGAAAATTCGATAAAACCCGATTACCGTTCGTAACTCGTTTTGGAACCTATATATAATTATGAAATCGTGTTATTGTTTGTATCATTTATTTTATTTAAGAATGTCACACATTTACCTACTACCGTGAGTGATATAATTTTTAGTCCATCTGGACCAAAAGTCCAAAGTGGACTTTTCTCATACAAATCCCGCTCGTCGTCCGTCCGTCCGTTCGTCGTAAACTTTTCACATTTTCGAATTCTTCTCCAAAACCATTGGACCAATTTCATCCAAACTTTGTAGAAAGTATCCACAGGGAAGGGAATTCAGATTTGTTCACCTGAAGGGGCTGGGCCCCCAGGGAGCATCCCCTAGGGGGCCAAAGGATGGGGGGAATCTGACAAAACTTCAAAAAATCTTCTACTAATAAACTAGAAGGCCTATAGAGCTTAATGTTTTGGTATGTTGCAACTTTAGGGCATGGAAAACCAAATTTGTTCAAGGTGTGACCCTGGCGTCAAAATAACGTTACGCGTTATTGGGTCAAAGTTCAACAGAATAGCAAATATGTAAACTTTACATATTTTTGTCTTCTAGTCCAATATTACTGGATTAAATTCATCCAAACTTAATAGATGTCATCTCTTTTTGGAAGGTGGCTCGTATTTGTTCAAATGATGGAGCTCAGCCCTCATGGGGCGCCACTTTGGGGTCCAAAAGTGGGAAAATTTGACAAAATTTCAAAAATCTTAAAATAAACTTGATGGCCTAGAGCTTAATGCTTTGGTTAATAGTAACTTTAGGGAATGGAGAACCAAGTTTGTTAAAGGGTGACCCACGGGTAAAACATGTTACGCATTTTGAGACCAATGTTCAACACTATATATATATAGACTGCGGTTTGATTTTACAATACTATACTCGTTTCTAGCCTACACAGAATTTAGAACTAAATACATGTACAACAAGACCTAAACGCTGTAAATGTAAACAAAATAGGTAAATACATTCGTGACAAGAGTAAGGAAGTGTCACTGTCATTTGGGAATTACATAGAGAGTGTTAACCATAACCGCGATGAATAGCCTCGTTAGACGGTGAAAATTACAGCTATAATTAAATTAAATACGTATTCTTGCGTTAACTGATTGAATCAAAAAGGTCTATTTAGATGTATTGATTCTGCTGTTCTATGTACTTGTTGGAAGTCTGTGAACTTAGCTCATTTGAAGAGCGATGTGCAAGAAACCTTTAATCAAACGTTTTGGCCCCAGGCTTTCGTCAAAGAACTTTCCCTTTAAAGAATGGCACCTAGGTGAAGACTGCCAATTTATCGTCTGCTTGAAGAAAACATGTTGTCGGTTTGTGACGTTCAACGACTTCAACGAGTCGTTAGACCGCACTGTTTGATACGGACATTCAAGCTTGTAGTTGACGTGCCGTGTGATCAGCAATTAATCAAATTCTTAAGCTTCAGTTACAGTGTGTGCTTGGACATTGGAGTGTATGTTTAGGATTTTGTTCTATTACGTAGATAGCGCTTATGTAGTCTGGTGATCCGGAGTTGAAGCATCGTATTATCTTTTACCCATTGCTTGGGGAATTTAATATGGTATTACTAATTTATTATTATGCTAATTGTCTTGTTATATTGAAGAACACGGAAACTGTTACATACCTGTAACACTCTGATACACAAGAAATGACAGTTGTAGTGAAGCGCGACAAATGACATGGTATGACTTTTGAATGTGAATGCTTAATTAGCTGACAGTTTATCGGTACAAAAATGCTCTTTATTTATATTAAGTTCGCCTTTTAATAACCACACGTTCGTCATAAAATCACTTTAACGTCTTCTACGTGCGGTGCTTTTCAATATAATATTGCTACGGATCCCACTCTCTAGTAATAAACGTTAGCATTTTCAAGCACGCTGCTTATCATTGTGGATATTCTGACATCGACACTACCATTAAAAACAACACCATTAAAGTACTGAATCCTCATTAACTTTGTATGCTTCCTTGTGCTTAACACCTTATCGTGGGTAGAAAGGTTTGAATGTCTCGATGATCTGGAGAGCTATGCTGTCGGAACTTGTGTTCCTGGTTCGGTCACTCAAGTCAGACAGGTTGAATGATAGAGGCCAGACTAAGATCAGCACGTCATTCGAAGGGGACGCTAAGCGGACAATCCCATGTACAGGGATACAGTGATTTTTAACCCCCAGGCACGATAAAGATCCCCATGTAAAGTTTGATAAAAGAGTAGACGGAAACGTCGTTGCATGGGTTCATCCTTCTTTCCGACCTATATATCCTATTGTTTTGATTTCCCGTTCCTGTTGCAGCTTCCTTTCCTTTTCTATTGTTTTGTTTTTTCTCCTTTTGGTTTGTTGTCACGATATCGGTGAGGTTCTCTAGAAGTAACGCTAAGCCCTCATTAAACAAAGAAACAAAACAATTAACTTTGTACAACAGTAGGGATGGCGGTCCCCTATCATCACAATGATTAGTATGCGTTGTATCACTTTAATAGTCTCAACTTTCTAATCAGCATTTCAATCATGCTGCTTGGGACATATCGAGCACATGGAGGAAAATAGCAATCCCTTACATCTAGTAGGTAGCACAATAGTACCGTGCTTCTGGGAACTGCAGTTCTAAAAACGCTTGTAATCAAACGTCTCTTTATAAAATATACATGAACTGCTAAGCGTATATATCGTTGTGCAGACATTACTCGTGGAATTGATCGATACAAGTAAATTCTCATTAAAGGAGATTTATTTTGCACGGACGTTTATTTTTGTTGTTTAATTATAATAAACCGGTTGATAGTGGAGTCCTGCGAGGTCTTATCAAACGTACTTAAATAGTTGATAGTCTTGCCGGTGGCTTGTATGGGTTCAGCCATCGTTTATGTATTTCCGACCTTAAGCAACTTGAGTGATATTTTGTTACAGTTTAATTAGAATCGTAATCAATACATCACAATGTACCAATTAGCGAGCCCATGTTAAAGGAACATGTAACTTCTAAAGTACAGCCACGAGTAAATATATAACGATAAACTGCGAGGTATATCCGAAATCTATTTTTCGGATTCCCTTAACGGCGATTATTTATGAAACTGGTCATTTATCAAACATTTATTCAAATTGATAGAGTTCCACAATACAAGAGGGATCCTGGTATATCAGGTATATTCTGACCAAGGTTTATAACACTTCCATCAGAGTAATTAATTGATGTTTGAAAGAGATTTAGAACCACGATAGTGCTAACGATTCCTCGTTTATATCGTGTCCATTGTGCCTAATTGAGATTGTGTTTCATGATAATAAACTGGTCGACGTTTGTTCAAACACACAGTTCAGTGTAATAGCTCAGTCGTGGTACAAGTGTAAGTGGGTATGGAAAGCAATTCAATTAGTTGTCAAGGTTATATTCTGCAGGACAGGGTGGACATTCCTCCCACCCCGAAATTTTGCAATTTTTCATATTTTCATTTCACAAATTCGAAGCAAATATATCTGTACGAAAGAAAAGATGCCGAGTTTATATGTTTTGCCCAAACCAGTGGTGGTCCTGGTGATGGTCTCAGCGGTAGCACACTGCTTGCCCCAAACAGCAGAACAATATGTCTGAGCACGAGTCAAGTGCAAAAGGGTTTAACGGTGGCGTTTTGGCTAATATAACCTCAAACCTCGTGTAAAATAGTTTTCCATGCATTATATTGTTAATACACAGCATACATGTAATACATATACACAGGAACTAACGTCTGGAAATATTCATTTCCTTGTTCAGTACATTCAAATACACAAATAGAAATAACTGCCCAGCTACATAGACGAATGAACAATAAAGCAAGTGACGTTTCAACGTTAACAATGCTCGTCCAGGCAAACTACAGGAAACTCTGTGAACGGCAGGAGAAAACGTATAGAATTGTTATGCCAGCAAACGCAAAATGCGGAAAATGAAGTAATTTAAAATGACTATATATATGGAGCGGGGAGTAAACCTAAACCAGTTTACACAAAGAGGAACCAACAATTAGTGAGAAAAAGTCGTCTACATTGACTTTTTATTTACGACCGTCAAATCAGTTTCCAAATCGATTTTTGTTATTTCTCCTTTTTTGTTGAAATCTGGGATATGTTGTACCGAGGCGAATTTCATTTCATTATTTTTTTTGAGAAATATAATAATAACTTTTTTTTTGGAATATTCAGTCACACTAGCTTAGTCTAAACGAAATTAAAAAGTAAGACAAAAACCCTCCTCTGTGTTGTTCATTTATTATCATGAGTTTATGAATTATAAGATATACCTATGTGCCAAATATGAATCAAATTCTTCGATTCCTTTCAAATGTGCTCTTCAGAAACGAAATATAATGATCGAAAGGGGGCATAACTTAAGTACATATGGTTGAGTCTTCCCATTTGTAGAGCCTGACTAGTACGTTCATAAAATACACCTATGTGCAAAATAATATGAAAAAGGCAAAGCCTTGTAACGAGCGAAATGTTTGATTCATACCACATAATTAAAAATCACTTAAAATCGAAATATCATACATGTATTCAGTATGACCAAGAATAGATGTTAACATTTCGTTTTAAGTCAATGACTTTATTATATTATATTATATTAGTTTTACACAACCAATCAGCTATTGCTTTATGGTTCTTCATCTGACTCAGCTATAACATGGAAAATTTGTACATCTGACTATTTACCGAAAACTCAAATCACACAAACAAATCAACCGTCAAAGTCCATAAAGGTGATTAACTCATATTTACGTGTGAAAACGTGCAGTTCATAATGATTGAAAAGTTTACATAACTGCATACCTATTATTGAATTATTTGTATACTGTTAAAGAAGCAGCCAGGGACTGCTTTTTATGCTGAGAATTAGTGATACATTCATTTAGTGTTAGATTTTTAAGACGCCACGTGCATTGCTGTATATATATATATATTAATTCTTTATAAAAAGTACACATGCATCAAAGAAATTGACCGACAAGAAGAATTACAAATTTTAGGAAACAGGAAAGGGCATTAATAACTCATAAAACAAATTAGAATATTCGATTAATGCTAAAATATGTGATTCCCTTTTGTGAAAAAATTTGTTTTCAACAACACAAAAAGTAAACATTGCTACCCCCCAATATTCCATAAAACAAGGAAAATGCAGATAAGTTGACGAAGTGAACTGTAAATATTCAGAAAAGTATTTGTGCAGTTGTAAATTTGATAGATATGGCAAACTTATGAAATCAACAAAATTGTTAATTCAGCCTATTTTAAAAAGAACGAATTGTTAATCAGTCTTAGATTCATCTAAATCTGCAAAAAATATCGTTTATATGGAACTTTTGCATTAATCAGTAACTTTTTAGTGATAACAATAATTTCTCTTGGTTGAAAAACGCATAGGTTGGACGAACGCATAACTCGTGAAATAAGTTTACGCTATTTTCAAAGCATACAGTAATCGATTACAATAGAGAGAAATCAATTTAAATATACATGGCAATAAACATGTCTCTTGTCGGATTTCCGACCTTGTGATGGTGTTTCATTGTGATTACGTTACGAGTTAAATACCGTCGTTTGATTGGTTGACGCTGTCCGTTATGACGTCGGAAAGGAACATATTTAATTCCCGTTGAGCTTCCCTATTCGTTAATTCTTCAAAGCGAAGAACTGTATTTAGGACATATCGCACTGATGTTAAATGTCGCCTGGTTAATGTTTGCTGCAGTTCACACGTCGTTCGAGTTAATTTTTTAAGAGGTCAAGTTCGCCCTCAGGACCATCGATTTTAAAGATTGATCAATCTGCTATCTCAAAACGATGTATGTAATAATAATGTCTGCGGTTCGCTTCGCTCGTTATGAAGTCTTCACATCCTTCATGAGTTGCATGTATTATGCAGAAAGGAAATATGTGACGTAAATATTTACGTACGCGACAGACATGATTTTTGTAATGGCGGGTTAAAAATACTAAAAGCCAGGAAATGACAGGATATGCAGTCGTATAGTCTTTAATCACATTGATATTAAAATCCATCTTGTTTGAATGTTAAACGCAACTACATTTACACGATTATAGTTTTTAGTCCATCTGGACCAAAGGTTCAAGGTGGAAATTTCTCATAAAAACCCCGTCCGTCGTCCGTCGTAAACTTTTCATGTTTTCGACTTCTTCTCCTAAACCCCTGGGCAAATTGTATCTTAACTTGGTAGGAAGTATTGCTAAGGGAAGGAAATTCAGATTTGTTCAAATAAATGGGCTGGGCCCCCAGGGGCACCACTAGGGAACCAAAAGGGGGAACATTTGACAAAACTTCAAAATCTTCTTTTAATAAACTAGAAGGCCTAGAGCTTAATGTTTTGGTATGTAGTAACTTTAAGGCATGGAGAACTAAGTTTGTTCAAG
>JAUMGZ010195819.1:0-12879 GCA_032359645.1 Pododesmus macrochisma | reverse complement strand
CTTCATTATTTGACGCAGTTATTGTTTGTTTGTCAATGCCTCTCGTTCTGTTGATCCTATTCATACTGTTTTTTATCTACAAATTCATATCATATCTCACTTATTTTCCATTTCCACACAAACCTGCAGTGTTGACCTCTTGTAAACAATTCATTGTCTTCGCTTTAACTTTTGTGATTTTGGATAAATCGACGAGAAAAGATTTGTTTATGTCAAGGAATGGTCTCGATGTTTTTGACAGAAAATGTTAAGGAATGGTCACGGTGAATTTGAAAATTTTGCTTAGAGCTGAAAGTTGTATTACTGCGCGTCGCTCCAATTCCCGCCGTTTTCCACTGAACTTATTGAAAAATGAAGTTCAGCGGGTATTGGTAGAAATGCATAGGTTATACTTTAAATTCACCACAGACTGTAAATATAAGCCTTTACGTAGTGGATAAGGAACAAAGACCCGACACAGAGTTTGACAGTGACTAAACCTCTAGCAGATACTCTATAACCAGTGTCCTCGACAGATATCCCATTAATAATTCATTTCTCTTCCAGTTACAGCGCCCTTGATGACTTTTTCTGTGTTAATAGCAGTAACAATAAAATAAGCGAAAGAACAAACTCGATGCATCATAACCAATAAATGCCATCGATAACGTATTGTTTAATGCATTAAGTCATCTTAAATCCTGATATTCGTGTTGTTATAAGATGAGCGGGGGTAGCGTTATAGCTATGACTTCCCAGTGGAAAGATGTATTTATAATATATCGGTTGTGCTTTGACTTTCATTGGCCGTGTTCTTGATAAAAATCATCTTGCACTCGTGTTTTATATGCTTCAGAACATTATTTGCGACATAATCTTTGTACAGAAGTAAGTTTAAGTTCCTTTGTACACGTGAATATAGGTCCATTGCATAACTGATGAGTAAAAGTCATGATAAAGCCATCCTTTCGACAACAGAACGACTCATCGTCATTAACAGAACATCGGTCATAGGAATCCGAACGTCGTAACCAATGCACACTGTACAGCACTTTGCAAGTCTTTACCCCTGTACACTGTCATTGAGATGACTGTTATAATTGTTGTATTTGCTAGCGGTTTTCTGATATCACCGACTAACCTAATCTCTACACAGTAATCTACACTATAATTCGAGTCCCTTGTTAATTGATGAACTCCATTTGTCTTTGTCACGGAATATGTCATATCGTCTTCACCGACCACGTTCGATTGTAGTGTATACCTTCTGTTCATAACTTTTATAACATAATATCTACCATCACATTGCAACGTCACTGTAGAATAGATTATTGTTTATTGTCCAAATCAGGGCCCATTGGGGTACACTGCATAGCACAATATCCCAACTGAATTCAGTTGGCATTTGTATCGCTTATGAATGCTTATGAATGCCACCACTCATTGCTGATCGTTTAGTTTCTCAATGCTTGTCGTTTGTTTGTTTTATTGGGGTTTTACGCCTCTTTAACGCATGTATAGGTCATATCGAGACGGTGTCTTCTTGTGACAGTGCGCACTGATGATCATTTTTATAGTGCTTTCTCACTGAAATATCATGCCGACGACACATTGTCATGATTCTTCACTCGGTCACATTATCCTGACACCGAGTCAACAAGTCCTCCTACCCAGTAATGCTGAGCGCTTAACTGGGAGCGAGAAGATTGCCGAATCTAAACGTCTTAGGTTTTGACGCGACAGGGATTCAAATCAGCACCTTGAATTCTAGAACCAGTCTACCAACACGTTCAGCAAACGCTCTATCGACCGAGGGCCACCGCGCTGATTCAATGTGTGTCGTTTAGTTTCCAGGACGATAATAGAAATCATACCTCAGTGCTTGGAAAAATAGAGTAGAAAATATAACGTAAGTTCAAGCGGTTTGTCCACATATTTCTAAGACGTTTCCAGGGTTTTAACCGTTTGCAGATGCACATTTTTGAGTATGTGGTCATGATTAAGGGGAGACAGCCATTGTTTTCATTACTATACTGCGTGAAATTTGATTTGCTGTATGAGTGTTACATTGGCATAGTAAATGGTAAAAATGAGAATTCATTGCTTAAATATTTACAGAATAAATCTTTTCACGACATTTATAAGATGTGCAACATGAGCATAAAAAACAGTACTTTGTATTCACATGTTCCAAAGTTTTAAAATATCTCATAAACTTAATGAGTTGATCTCCTAAAGTATGAGGCATATTTCATAACGTTTTTGAGATATGTATGTTGGAAATTTGTTGTCGTGGTCCTTATTTCAACACACTGTATCCTATCATTTAAATAGATGTTTTTGTAAGTAAAGTGATTCATCCATCAGTTCACAAGCGTTGTTTTAATATTGCATGTACGGAGATAATCAAATAGATAGGTATTTATAATTGCTGTTATTTACTTTTTTCGTCTAAAGCTTTACGCCAGTCTTCTATAATTTCTTTAATAGTGTGGTTTGACATCCTTAACGTGGCCTCTTCTCAAAGCTGAGAGATAAGTTAAGATTGTTTGGTGATATACCATCGTGACCTGTTGCTTATGCATTCCAATATTATCAATTTTCTTTGTTAACAAATTTTTCATCTATATAGGTTTAAAATACAATATATTTTCTGTATGTGAAGTTTAATGAATAGCTGTGAAGCTTGGGCTGCTTTTCATTAACTGGTATTGAGTTATTACCAACATCTAAGGCTACATCGAGAAATATATTAATGAAGAGTTCGCATATACTTGGGTCTGTTGTGTTATGTGTGTATCATTTTCAGGATGATATCTTTGTGTGCTGTACAGCCTTTATAAGCAAGGAATGGTTGTATACAAGGCCAGAAATCTTTAGAGTTTGGCCCCCTTTTATTGAAAATCAGAAATATTGTTTTATTCATTGTCTTCATACTTTTGTAACCAGATTTCTTCTATATTCCTTCTTATTTCTTCGTTAAGAAACTGTGACCTAGTTGGACTGACATTATGGGCCACAAATTCAAAAGATATTTAAATCCCCATGTCCAATAATGGTGATACATATGATCTAACATAGCTATTATACTAACATATATATATGGCAGCGCATAACGTGTTATATAACATAGTTTTACAGGGAAAAATGATCACTTATTTTCAAGCTGTAATCATCGATCAAGGTCGGACAAGATTTCTATCTCCTACAACTCATCAGGTCTCTAATCTAACATGTGATGGACGTACAGTATATTTCCGGAAGAATGGTCCAGTTGTCGAAAAGCAGATCAAAAATTGGCAGTTCATCAGTTTGCTTTAAGTCTTCTGGCTTCATCAACAAATTGACAGAAAATAAGTTCGCCCCTATCAGGCGGTCAATTGCAACATTTGATTATTGGGATCATCAACAACATAGTATTTACACATCATCATTCTTCATCGTATCTTATATTTGACAGTATTTCCTTCTCCTGGTTGATGTATCCAGTGAGGTCAGTAAAACTGGCACGTCCGTAAATTACCTTAGCTGTTGATCGGACAATACGCCCTTAAAAAAAAAAAAAAAAAAAAGTATCCAGTGAGATGGAGGATTGACGGCATGATACAATATATATGTATGTAACTAAACTATTTCCACTCTATTTTATATTCATATATTGCAAACATGTTTAAAAAGGTATGCTGGTACAATTATTGACCTTATAGTACGTACATCTGACATCACTGTGTTCTTGTGAACTACTGTTAGCTTATAGCTATATTGAAGTCGGGTCTTGGCTGAAAATTGTATAGATATGTTAGAGTCGGGACTTCGCTGTTACTATAATAGCTATATTGAAGTCGGGTCTTGGCTGAAAATTGTATAGATATGTTGGAGTCGGGACTTAGCTGTAAGTTTATTTCTATGTTAGAGTCGGGTCTTGGCTGCCAGTTTTACAGATGCGTTTGAGACGGGTTTTGGCTGCCAGTTTTACAGATGTGTTGAAGACGGGTTTTGGCTGCCAGTTTTACAGATGTGCAGGACCCGCGTGTTTCACTCTACACTGGTCATTATGTTATATTTCCCCTTTATAAAATATGACCACGTACACCATTGCTACAATACAGACGTATACACAACTCTGAATAGATTCATTAATACATCACTAATTCTGATTTTAAAGGAACTACTATATTTATCGTTTATTGACGTTGCCTTTCAAATCTAGCTCATATCCCTCACTGCGTGATACACGCTTTTTAATTTTTCTTGAAATATCCTCTCAGATAGAACAAACTTAAGTGATCTTCCATGTCATAATTCCACCTGAGTGTTCTCCAGTGTCAGATGTTATCCAGCTTTGTTTGAACTAAGATTCCAACCATAATAGTACCCAGGAGAAATCAGCAAATACTTTAGCATAAACAAGTTTGGATTTGGAGGATTGATTTTTATTCTTAGACATTCTAAGAAATCAATGTCTGTTTAGCAACGAAACACATCTAGCCAAAGCGACATCATAATTTTTATATATCTATTGTTTTGATGTAAGACAGGACGAACTTAAATCCTTAATAATGATATGTTTAATTGGTTTATTGATTTTAGCTTATCCTTAACGGACTGGCAGTACATTACAGATACCCTCATAGTGTAACTCGTAATAATATATATTAACATATATTAAGTATAACGTAAGTGTAAGATAATAATTGTGTATAGTTTACACACATATTTATCTGTATATTTATCGTAACTGAGTTGTGGTCCGTTCTCAAAATAAACGGCATTACATTTCTGATCATAATCAAAGGTGACCGGAGTTTGTTTTTTTTTTTTTTGTTTTTTTTATAAAAGTAACATTTTTTGTGAGCTTTCTATAAGAGAATACACAATGGCCGTAATAAAAAAATCATATTTGAAACACAGATATATTAACTTTCACATTATTTTGCCTCTTTGTGCTTGACGCCTTATCGTGGTGGGAGGTTTAAGTGTCCCGGTGACCTGGAAAGCTATGCTGGCAGGAACTTGTGTTCCTGGTAGGGCCACTCAAGTCAGACAGGTTGAGAGCATATGCGTAGCTTGGGCTTTAAAATAACCGAGGCAGGCGGTATAGGTGGCCCAAGCCCCCAGAAGCTAGCGACATTTTTATATTATGGTCTCTATTTTTTTTTTTTTACCGAGGCAGCTACCTAAGTTGTCTCAGTGCAAGCTACGCCCATGTGGGGCTCTCGTAAAAGCCAGACAAAGATTAGCACGTCCTTCGGAGGGAACGCTAAGCTGACGGTCCTGTGTACAGGGACTTTTAACCCCCTGGCACGATAAAGATCCCCTTGCAAAGTCGATAGAAGAGTAGGCGGAGACGCCTTTGCACGAGTTCACTCTTCTTTCTGAACTGTACCGATTGCTTTGTTTTCCCGTTGCTGTCGCTGCTTTTCTTCCTGTCCTATCTTTTGGTTTTTCAGTCTCATGCATGTGGCCTTTTGTCACGATATCGGTGAAATACTCTGGAAGTGACGTTAAGCACTTAAACAAACAAACAAACAAACAAACAAACAAAAACATTCTTTTGCATTCTCACTCGGTAATACTTAGTAAGAGGCGATTCCTACAAAGGGAATTGCTGTTTTAATATTCGTACTAGTATATTATATTTTAAGGTATCTTCAGTTAATATTACGTTTTATCCACATCGTCACCGTTCGCACCTATGTTTGTCTAGAGATTAGGGGTTTTCCTACCTATTTTTAGCTATCACTTTGTGCTACGTTTCATGCACATTGCAAAATACTCATTGTATTGTGTAACAGGTAGCAGTGCAGCGTGCTATTTTAAGTGTCAATTAATTCATTTCAAGCACAACGAATCATATAAGTGCAGGAAATATAATCCTCTTTATTATTTTTTTTCCAAAATGACATTGGTGATTCGTATAAAGAATTGAAACGTTATATGTACACACTTCTCAAGCTGTATCCGGGAACGGAAACCTATCGACACTTACAATGCTGTGGAAGGATGGGCATCGCTCAATGAAATATGTAGTCGACTTGGCGTGTTTCGTCGTTGGTAGTGTTCAGCAGTTGACGTGTGGTGTCAGAATCAAGATCGATTATGTAATGGTTTAAAAGGGTTATTACTAAAACTGAAATGTAAAACCTGTTATATTCAGTCGGATCATGTGGTTGACTCAATGCTGACAATTCATATTTGATACAGGGACAGTGGTATGTATTTATTTTGTCATTAATTTTTTCCCGATCATGTTTCAAGCGTTTATACTTAAAAAGATGATTTCTTAAAATGTATAGGGTTTTTGAGGAATGTCCTTGAAAAATGATTGATAAGCTGTATCCTTGGAATAGGGTTTTATAAGGTGTATATTTGAGACAGATTTGATAAGATATCTGTTTGAAGTAGGATTTTATTAAATGTATCATAAGGATTGAAACAGGATTTTATAAGAAGTACGAAATTTCCTTGAAGTAGGATTTTATAAAAAAAAAAAAATGTATCATTGACGCGGGATTTATAAAAATGTATCGTTGCAGTAGGATAGTTCTTAAAGTAGGATTTATATTCATTAGTCTAGAAATGTATGTAGATAATAGAGTAGACAGACAACAATCAGACGTACGAAAGCGTATTATATTGCAGCTTTCTTTGTAGATTAAAAGTTTCCAACTCAGTTCATATATTAAAGGCAATTTTATATTAGGATAATTACTTTCTTTGCTAAATTTACTTGATGTATCAAACTCTGAAGCATTGTTTTGCTAATGTATATACATGTCCATTTTAACAACGTTTCTATATATAGCAGTGCTTCGTGATAACATTGACCAAATGTGCTGGGAAAATCATTGTTATGAACGTAGTAAAGAAAGCTTGTTTTAAACGGTAACTGTAAAACATTACAGTGCGAAAACTGGTAAACATTTAAAATAAATCTTTAAAAAAAAACTAAACGATTGTTTGTAGAACATTATACGATTGAATTAACTTAGTTCAGTCGGATATGAGTCAAACTTGTTATACTATATATAACCATTGCATATATCGGGTTAATGTGAGCTCTAGTTTTCGTATTTACTCAATTCTTTCTTTTGACTCTACTAAGCACACCACACCCACGACTTACATTAATAGGCCCTGGTCTTCATTTTTTCAAGCAATTACGTAATCGAGATTCTTATACTTTTTTAATTTTAAACTTTGGTATTTAGTTAATCTGATATTGTCTGTGATTACGTCACTACACATATGATAAATTATTCTTTATCATACACGTTATACACATTACTAGTTTGTTATAAATCATGACAATTTCATTTGGGCTGACTTATTAGCATAGTTCTGCAAATATCTAAATATTTGCCAACATCTCGTGAAAACTAATCGAGCTTCTAAAGACCGTTTGTGATATATTTCAGAAGTAGTTTCGATGCTCGCTGTAGAATCAATTAATTCTCTCACAATACATTGACTTTTGGGAACAATAAAACTAAACAATTACTCTAATTATAAAACTGTTAGTGGAGCAACCATGTTTTATTTGGTGTAAAACTGTTAATGGTGCAGGCGCATTGAAAAAAAAAGATTGATGAAATCAAAATTTAAATGATATCGCATGTCTGTGAATAGAAAGAATTCTCAGATGCAATACATTTTGAAACGTAAAGCCAATCTTTTTTACTCTTGTGTCTGGTAATGGTAATTTTTACCCACAGTTCCTGTTATATCTCTATTCTGTGGTACAATTGATTAATCTCGTGCGTGATGGCATCGACCGTAATTAACAATGATTGTTAAAGGTTGTAGTTTGATTGACATTTTAGTATAGTAATATGATTACACTAATTCACACAACAGGTGCGTTATCTATTCATCAAGCATTCAGAAAACGATAATACAATTATACGGTCAGCCTCCATACCATGTGTCCAGGTAATCCTTGGTTTATACGAGGCTGTCATTATAAGTACACAAGATTGTGTTCGTCCTGAGTTCATGACCAGGTTATCATACCTGATGTAATAACAAAAATATATATGTTACCACGTATACAATAATACGGAGATCCCTTTGTTTTAAAGGCTCAATAGAATTGTTACATGTGTACGTTTTTAACAGTTGATTAATATTAATATTACGTGTCTGAGACTTTGAAATTAATTTAAAACAAATATGAAATTGTCACACTTAAACTCGCTTGTATTTGATACTACGGAACTGTGATTGTGTTATTAGGGACTATCCATAATTATATATATTATCCTTTTTCCAAAGTCTGCAAACCGCACGCTAGGGGGGAGGGGGTTTGTTTGTCATCATTTTATTTGCACGCTTAATATCCTGGATATCACAACATTTCAACATCTGAAATCTGGCTCCTTTTTGATTCCTATTGTGTTCTAAATCTCGTTCGACAGTGCGTTGATGATGACCTTGTTTACATTATTTGAGAAATGGCGCAACAACTAACGTTGTTTGATACCAACAAAAACCAAGTGAAATATGTGTTTAATACAACAAACTGTGTTATTTTACCGTAATGGATGATGTACAATTTTGCAGGGTGACGGTGGGTTTGAGAAAAGAGTTCTGTTTGCAGACTTTGGAAAAAGGATGATAATTATGGATGCACCCTAAAGGGTTGATTATTATCAGTTAAACATTAATTACGATGTTAAGGGTTGTTATATGCCAGATAGAATATTGATTGTGACCTCTACCATATAACATTGACTAAGTAAATAGGGCTGGGACGATTCAGGATTTTTTCGAATCGGTTTATTTTCGATTTGTACCCTCTCAATTCGATTTCTTTCGATTTTATTTGATGACTATTTATTGAACTCACTTAATATTGAAAAGAAAGAAATAAATGGATTAAATTATGCGGTGTTCATGTCAGACTAGATTAACATTGGCAGGAAAACAGAGTAAAATCAAGAAAGTCTTGGACATTTCTTCACTTATAGTTTAAATATGTAACAATATTGTCACATTCTATGATTGCTAATATGCAGAGGAAACGTGGCATTTCACTGGTTGATTCTGGTCTTGACACTGATAGCCCATCCTCGGGTAAAGGATCAACTAGCAACTGTCTGTGTCAAGCTAGCTAGACCAGAGGCAGAACCAGAATCAGCAAGTGAAATGCTGTGTTTCCTGTTGATCCCGTTAAATAATTAAATGTTACCGCACTTTACTTGCAAACAGTCACAGGATTTCTAATCTCTCATATGCGAGAGGTTGTGGGTTTGCGGCGCAGCCCGGGCACTGCCAGGTGTGTACTTGAGCAATACACTTAAACCGGCAGCTCATATTAAGATGGTCTATCGGATGGGGACTAAAAATGGCGGTCCCGTGTCTGTCAGGCAAATAAAAGAACTCATTGTATGAGAGCCATAAGTGCTAATACGATGACTGGTAGAAAAAGAATTGCTTACGAAAGCAGTAGCAGTAAATGGCTGGCTTGCTACAAGATAACATCTTGATTGGTTAAAACAATGATGATTTCCATATAAGCTGGTTTGCTGGAATTTTTGTATGCATTCTGCCTTTCTCTGTGTCATATTCTTTGTTTCCATCTAGCATGAGGTTATATAGATTGAATCTAAAAGCATATTTAAGAAGTTATAACATTGAACTTTTTTGTCTGTCTATACCAAAGAACAAAGGTGGACTTTTCCAATAGAAATGCTGTTTGTCATCACCCATCTTTATTTTTCGCATTTTACACTACTGAAATAGCACATATGTTAACTTTTCACATTTTGGACTTACCCATCTCCATTGCCATTGGGGCCATAATATTGAAAATATTTAAGCCATCAAAATTTAAGCTGAACTAGTTTTGAGAAAACGAATGAGAGGGTAGGAGGCATTTTTTCAGAGGCCCAACCACCCATTAAATATTTAAACTGATTTAATATGTGGAATAGTAAGCAGATCTGGATTAACCCCACCACCCATAATATATTCATGAAAGGTGCCTCCCACCACTCCAATACGATTAATTTTGGAACAGACCTTAGCTGTTTTTATACGCCCGTCGATTGCGACGGGAGGTATTATGGTATAGCATTATTGCACACCTTTATTTTTTCATATACTTATTTCTTGGGACCCAAGGGTGTGCCGTTTAACTGAATGATGCCCGTCAGCTTGATATTTACGAAGTTATTTGCCCTTTGGGGTCGGTATCCACCAGGTTAAAGTTTTGGTGCAAGTATTGGAGTAACATAATTTTAGTGTTAAAATGAATAAATTAGACAATTATTAATGCTGAAACTGTTTTATAGTATATATGGCCAACCAACAAGGGGGATATACTATTAATTTAAGGATTGCAAAGGCTTAAAGGGCCTGCTTGGACTTGGTTAAAGTTTTAGTGCTAGTATTTAAATAACACTATTTTAGTGTTACAGTGCATACATAAGTATACTTTTTATGCTGAAACTGTTGTTTAGTGCATATGTACAATCAAAAAGAGGGATATACTGTTTATTTAAGTACAACAAAGGCCCAAAGGGCCTGCTTGGACTTGGTTTAAGTTTTAGTGCAAGTATTGAAAAATTGAAGTTATATTATGAAAGTAAACAAATATGATATTTTCCTTCATTTGAAATTGTTTTGATACATTAACAAAAAGACAAGCAACCATTTACATTGTAATGTGGGCATAGCAGAGGTCCAAAAGGGCCTGTTTGGACTTGGTTAAAGTTTTAGTGCAAGTATTGAAATAAAAATGTATTAGTGTATTATGTGCTGCTTTTCTGTGCTCTTGTTCACAATGCTGTCCTTGGAACAAAGTACATATAGCTTTTATCTACTCGTAGAATACTACACTTATGGATGTGTGCATTTCATGGAATGATATTTTAGATAGTTTAGAATAAAGATATCTCTCTTATCAACCTCACTTTAATAAATATTTTAGGGCTCTGTTGATGACTCCTGGGAAACACTTTCCATATGGAGCAGTGATGTACAGCATTATGAAGTTCAAGGTATGTTGTCAATATATGGTCATTTAACAATATCATTGCCACCTTCTTTTCATTCTACCAACCACAATGAAGTTTAATCGGGGAATAATGGTTTCACCCTGTCTGTGGAAGGCATCATTTCCAGAGCATAACTTCAACCACATTTGGTCTAGATTTGGTATATACAAGTGTGTTGTGGTGTGGAGGTGTGTGGCAAACTTTAACTTTTCTTGGCAGAGTTATTTCCCCTCTTGTAAATGTTTCTTTCTTTAGATGGCATTTTGTCTGGAGCATACTTCAGCAATATATTACCTAGGTTTACCAAATTTAGTGTATAATGTATGATAGATTAACTGTCATGTTTTCTGGCAGAGTTGTTGCCACTTTTCATAAATAGTGAGTATATATATATATATATATATATATGTGTGTGTGTCTAGCTCTTTGGCCCATAGTCCAACAGGTCCAGTGTGAGAAACTAACCTCTAGGTTCTTGTAGACAATGGGGCCACAACAAATTTACTTCATGTGGCCCTATTCAAGATCATGTAGACCCACTATTTTTCAACAGATTTTTAATAGAAAATGTTCCTATTGTGCATAGCGCATTGGTTTTCCGATCACTGAAATCTATGGACTTTCTTATGTAATTTTCTTAAATATTGAGGATGAAATTTTCAGGGCAACGAAATTTCATGTACAATCATGTAGACCCCTGGCATTTCATGTGGCCTCTGGCTATCGGTCTACCGCTAATTTCCCACACTGAGAAAGTGTCTCATAACACTCAGCATCCTGCAGTATTTGCCATTACTCAATATAAGCATAGTCATAAGCCATTATGACTTAACAATTTTTTGTTTGTCATACTTCATATACACAAAATAAGTCTCAAATAAAAACTCACCAATAAGAACAGAAAAGAAGAACATATGTATGGGTACATCTACAATTGGTGAGGCCATATTTAGGAACCAGTTCGGTGACATGGGAAAAAACCTCAGAAAAAGGAGAAAGAAGAATAAACTGTCCATATTTTCTTTCACCTGAAATATAAAAACATTTGATTGATTTGTAGTTTTAAAACAAAAGATTTAGGGCATCTACAAGTAATTTTTTTGTATCCTTGACAACGAAAATTGGAGCAAAATACATAAACATGTCAGGTGCATTTCTTATGATCTAAAGTTTGTGAGTTATTTAACAATGGAATTGAAAGTAACCAATTCTACTCCAGATGCAATTTATAAAGACATAATGTATTCCATCCAATGCCTTGACAAATGGTTTGATAAAGAAACATATAAGGGAGATAACTCATTTAGAATTTTCATACATATTTCCACAAATCATACAACTACAAACTGTATTTTGTTATAAGGGAGATAACTCATTGTGTTTCTGCATAAATCTTTCCAAAAATAGTACAAGTATTTGTTATATCCTATGTGCCTGTAAACTAAACAGTTCTGTAACATAAATTCTTAGGACCTAACAGCTGTTACATAACATATCAAATTGAAGGGATGGCAGAGATTATGACAGGTACTATTAAAATCATTTGATTTTCAGATTATTTTGGGATGTTTGAGATTTTTTGGACATGACTTTTTCATTCAAGTCAAAAATGTGACCAAGTGTAAATTTATTCAGTGTTGAGTTCCTGAAATTTTTGCTCTTTTGCAGTCTTGAAAATGAAAATTCAAAAAATACTGTTTAATCTTAAGTGTTTAAGGAAAAGGAAGTTTATATCTATTTACCATATTCTTATCAATTTTCAATTATAACTAAAACTAAAAATACAAAAACATTCAACATAAATTTATGAAGTTGACTATTACAATTTCAAACAACTTCTACCTTAAGCTGCATGAAATGGATCTTCTCTGGAAAATATTTCAGGAGGAAATGACGTCCA
>JAUMGZ010195808.1:0-12879 GCA_032359645.1 Pododesmus macrochisma | reverse complement strand
TAAAAATCCCTGTATACGGGACAGCCAGATTCATAGCGTCCCCTCCGAAGGACATGTTGATCTTTGTATGGCCTCTACCCTTCAACCTGTTTGACGTGGGCGACCATACCAAAAGAAACTTATGCGATTGAATGAAAAAGCGCTGTACACAGTGTTCATACATTAGAATAGACAGTTCATGGTTGATATTTTTTATATATACGTTTATTCACCTGTTTTGCTCTTTGTACGAAACTGTATCAAGTGAGTATTTCTTGAAACGTGTCCTTATTTCAAAGCAAAGTATTATGGGCATATTCCAAAAACATTTAATCTTTGTTAAATATTTTTCTTAATTACAGGTCCTAGAGCTATGACAAGTTTAACATGACTTGGCCATATGGCAACTCCGTATGCAGGGTACCGAATGCCATGTTTTAAATGAAATAAAAACAAGATAAGTTATGAACAGACGTTGGAATATTAGGACACATTACATCATCTGTCTAACTACCGGAAAGACCATCGGTTCAAAATTTCAGAGACATATACCACGAGTCGAATTCCAAACAATGATAAAACAAGCGTTATTCTCAAGGTCATAGGTAAACCCGTACTACCAAGGTCGTACTTAGTACTATAGGTTAAGAATTCAGACGACAGATATCAATGTAAGAAAGGCATATAAAACACACAGGAACTTTTAGATCGGTATCTTAGAAATGATTATCAGAATATTTTTTAACTAAAGCATTTGGAAAATGAAAAATAGTCCACCCCTAAAGAAATACAGAAAAACAGGTGATAAAAAACAGAGAAAAACCCAGAAATCAGCATAAACACAATCCGTTGAAGCATTTTTCTGACACATATTATAGGATAAGGTCAAATAATGGTAGCAAGTTAACGTCATTTTCACTGTAAACCAATAAAAGGAAATCATTCTCTCCGTCTTTAGAATAGCTTCCACTGTAATTTCTTTTAATGTTTATAATCTCTATTGAAACTGTTGTCATCTTATTCGTTGTTATTCTTTCAAATCACACAATTGGACAATAGTTTTAATTTAGAGACAATGTCGCTACATATTTTCAATCATTAATCCAGACTGTTTAAGGCAAATTTATATGCCGATATCACCAATAAGCAATAGCTTAACTCGTGGACGGAAGTCTCATTGAAAATATTTAATGTTCGCCCTTTTATGTCCCTACACCGCATAATAACGTTACTGCTTAACCACAATGGCTGACGAAAGGAAAACTGGTCTAGAATTACCGCCAGAACTGGCATTATGTCATGTCGCCCACGACACTTAATTACTACTGATAATCAGAAAGAATTAAAAAAGAAAACTATATCATATGAAATGTGAACAGGAATTTGATAACCCACAGTGAAACGCGCATGAAAAATTCAGTTTGTCGTTACGTGGAAACCTCTTTGTGAAAGCGCGAGCAACTGCGGCTATAAAAGTGAACATTGTTTGGGATGTGGCGAGCCGCAAAAACCACGTGAGTGCAAATTTACCATAGAGCGCCATGCGTTCATGTTTTTTAAAAACAGCTGCGAAAACATAAACTCGTCAGTTGGATGTCGCTAGCCTGTCATGTGCAATTATCCAGTTTTTAATTAGAGTAATAATCTGTGGTAGACCCATGTAGGGGCTGTCTAAACCTTCTCCTTTTATGATTAACACTTGCTCTTTCCCATTCGATTTCGGGTTATCTAGTTATACGGGAAATATCGGCATGATGCGATCAGAAATAAGATATAGACTTATGTAAAAATTTATATATTATACAATGCAAAAAGTTCGTTTTAATTTTCTATCAATATTGTTGAAGTCTAAAATAAATTATTCAACACCGACATTGCAACATTCAGGAGGCTTTTAATATGGGCGAACATATTTAGCAGCTTCAGGTAACATAATCAAGAAAGAAGCTATCAAGATATATGATCATTTTAAAAACACAGATAGACCAGTTATCAAGGTAAAACAGTGCAACTGACACAAACTAAATCGGCATTCCGAAGTTACTTAAACCAAGAAATTAGAGATTATACAGAGACTCTTAACAATCCACAATTTGTGTTGCATAATGTAAGGAAACATAAGAGAAATTAAACGTGACAGGAAAGAAAAAAAATTCACGGACAAACAACTAAAGGAATGAGATACCAATGGAAAACATAACAAAACTAAAACTACTACAGTGACGGAAGATGAGTAAAATGTTATTGCCATCGAATTTTGCCATATCAAATGTTATTTGTAATTGATGCAAATTTCCTGTTTTGTTATTCGGAATGGCCGCTCGTTTATTTTCTTTGAGCGAGGTATTTATTACTTACATTTTCTGATTGTATTGTGTTTGTTTGTTTTGAACTCTCCAATTTTCCAGGGTGTATTTTTACGTTAAATCACTTTACTCCTTGCCTTTTCAGCACTTTTACCGTCAATCTTGGTTTGTTTTAAGACATGAATATGATTTTTTTGTAACGTTTTCTTAATTTTATTTCTTCACATTGTTGTGCTAGCTAATTCGTCAGTGTGATTTTTGTTGTTTTATCAATGTCTGTATTGTGTATCCAGTGTATGTCATGCTTTTTATGCATATTGAATAAAAAAGACGCATTTAAGCGTTAATATTATATTGCAATATCATATTGCATGATGCCAATTGTAATACATTCGGAGTCTATTTCCATTGTGGTAAAATAAATTCTCATTGAGAAAATATGTTGTTTCTTATTGTTTGTTTGTTTTATTTTGTGTTTAAAATTAACGCCATTTCCACGAGTTTTCGGTGAAATCACGACGGTATATCATAGCTAGGTCAGGAAAGAAAGCATAACAGGGACGGGAACGTAAATAAAAACAAAAGTCAGCCAGCAGGATGAGCTCATGCAACAACGTTACCCCCTAATCTCCTCGAGATTTACATGACGATCTGCATCGTGACACATAGATACAATCCATGTACACGGGACCGCCAGCTTAGCGTTCCCTTCGAAGAATTACTTCTTGTTTGTTTGTTTAATAAGGGTTTAACGTCACGTCCAAAATATTTCACCGATATTGTGACAAAAGTCAAAAGGAGAAAAAGATAGGACAGGAAGAGAAGCGGCGACAGGAACGGGAAATGAAAGTAATAGAGATAGTTCAGATAGAAGGATGAGCCCATGCAACGGCGTTTCCGCCTACTCTTATCGAACTTTACATGGGGATCTTTATCGTGCCAGGGGGTTAAAAATCCCTGTTCACGGGACCGCCAGCTTAGCGTCCCCTCCGAAGGACGTGCAGATCTTTGTCTGGTCTTTACCCTTCAACCTGACTGACATGGGTGACCCTACCAGAAACACAAGTTCCCGCCAGCATAGCTCTCCAGGACATCGAGACGCGCAAACCTCCCTACCGCGATAAGGTGTCTAGCACAGGGAGAGGCAGGCAGAAGTAATTCCTCCCTTCGAAGAATTACTTCTGCCTGCCTCTACCCTTCAACCTGTTTGACAGGATAATAGCTTCTAACTAGCTTCTCGTGATATTGAAACACTCGAACATCCCTACAGTGAAAAGGTTCCGAGCTCAGGGCAGCTCTTGTTAACTAAATTAACTAAGAAATGTTCCATCTATTAGTTATGGACGATTACTTGCTGCGGAGATTTTGATATGCAAAACACAATGCAGAAGTTGTATACTCCGTATCTGCTTATTCTGTCAAAAATATTTTTGCCGTTCAAGGCTTTACCTCTTACTTGATTGCTTACAAACTTACTAACTTAGCTACAAACATAAAATACAAGCCCTATACCAAATTTCGCCACTATCCGTCGTCATGTCTCAAGTGTCCCTCTTTAAGACTATAGAAAAAAACTGTCCAAAATATCTTAAATTGACTATGTAACTAGCAAGGATGTTTTAGTATAGGATACATAGGCAAAATTTAAATGGGATGACGGATTATGCTGAAAATTGGTAGAAAGTTTGTACTTAGTGCGTTAATCAAAATTATAAAGTTGGGAAACGATCGGTCAAGAGGTAAAAGTTTAAACCCCAATATATTGATGAAATAATACTTCGACACAGAGTATAGTTATCTATTTTCTCATATAGTTCGGTTGACAATAATTCAGAAAAACTAACTGACGAGTACGAAAACAATTGTAAAGAAGGGATGCGAAATGTGCTATTGAAAGAGATATATACAAATGTAAAATATACCCATGGGTGTCATGTTGCGAGTAAGTTGTTTAATGTAGTTGTGAACATATAGATCTTCAATGAAATTCCTTTTGATTCACTCATCATTCCAATCCTTTTTTCCGTTTAGGTGACATGCTTTACCATGTTTTGTATGAGGAACGAGGAAAAACCGGACAGGCGTATAAATGTAAAACACTATATCATATACGTTTACATTGTTACGGCCCCACCCGTATTAAGCGTCTCTTTGAGTAGTTGTAAATGTCAAGAAAATTATACTTTTACATTTTCAAATAATTTTATTCAGTACTGTTTCCGTACTCTCTAAGTGTTTATTAAGACAGCAACATTTCTTTCATACTTCGATGAAAGTAAAAATGACGACGCAATTGGCATTTACTGTGGTCACAATTGGATTAACGTAAATGAAAAATTCCTGCGCGGTATTTAGCTCGTAATAAGATAGATAATTCAAAGTTTGTTTTTTAAAGTAGTTATGTATGCACTATCTTTGTATATATATATTAAGTTGGAAAATAGATAATTCCTTAAATGTTTTTGGTTCGATATCCTCACTGGGGAGGTTGGGATTATTGTTTTACCATACCATGCTTTCAATTTCTTTAAAGCATTCATAATGGTTACTGGATACGACCTTTGATATATGTTTTTCATGTGTGTTTTTTTGGTTACAATTTGATTTCTGTTGGCATATTCCTTGATTCGGACGTCATGTCTTAACTTTCTGAGAAAGTTTCGATGTGATTAAATGATAAGTTCGGTTGTCCATACATAACGGTTTCTTCCTTGGAAATTTAATATACTCGATACAATAAAATTTATAAATTACGTCGATGTAATCTTTTTCTTTTTAGATATTCCCAAACATGGCTGTTTGCTATGACGTGTTTGTAGTTTTGTTCCCATCACATTGCGGGACTAGTAATCACCAATAAGAATTCATCCGAGTCAATGGGCCGCTTTAAATATTCTTTAATTATACTGTCAAGTATCACCATAAACTTATTTCTTAAAAGCATACATGATTAAAAACATAAAAATAATTTTCTTTGATATATTAAATATTTTATTGGATATAAATCATCTGAAGATGCAAGATTCAATGCTGATATCCATGTAAATGCAGTGATATTTCAAAAATTAAAACCTTTTTAAAGATTTTGAATTATAAGATTGAATTTTATAAAGTATGGTCCAATCAAATTTACATAAATTGTGGTTTGTATATGCATTGTTTATTGTGTTTATGTATAGTGTTGTATCGATATTGCTACACGACAGAGCACCGCATTGTCACTACTGACACCAGGGCTGCCCATTATCGGGCTAACAATCGCACAAACAATATATACATATGTAAATTTAACATAAAGATATCTTTAAAAGTTTTATATCCAAGTTAACAGGGAGGAGAGTGGGCAATTTTTGTGTAGTTTAATCGCGAAGAGGAGTTTATACCTGTTAATCAAACGATGATTCAACGACGTTGGAATTTTGCAGTTTCACGGGATCATTGTTCGTGTTTTGACTGCAGTATGGATGACACCTGATAGGCCACCACAGGGAGCGGATTGTGTACAGACCTAGCAACTTTATTATGGTTTTATTTTGACATTATCATTTAATGATACACTGTATCGTCTTGGCTTTACAAAATCGTTGACAATGACCGGGTATCGGACTATTACAAGACACCACTATTCTCCGCACCAGATTCGCGCGGTGGCATGCACTAAAATTTATAGAAATAGACGATTCAACTAAAAGCAATAAAAGTATATTTTGATATACTTTTTATACAAAAATGCAATCTAAATCATACCTCCGATAAATATGATATGTATAAGAGGAAGGAGTCAAAACTCTGTGTTAGACAACCCGTCCCGAACCCCAGATCTTGCTCGAAGCTGTTGTCATCAATGGACGCAAGAGAAGCATTAATTTTGAATAGAAAATACTTAAGCAAATCAAGGTTACAGAGCCAACGAACGAAAACGTGAAGTTGTCATATTTCAATTTTCGTAAACGTAAAGAGGGAGTTATCGTAATTCTATATTTGTAAACTAGTGATGTTTATATTTACACTTTGATTTATGAAAGATTGTCACTTGTAAAAAAAAGACTTTAAAAGCGAAAAAATATTACTTCCGTTCCATTGCTTTCCGCCTGTAAAGTACCTGTTTGTGATAGCACCCGAAAACTAATGTTCCAACCTTACCGATTTAGTTTTCATGCATATCGAATCACCCAGGAACTAATCATGATGTAAAGAATGTCTTATTTGATGCATCTTTAAGTCATCTGTTTAACCTGAAAATGAAATCTGAAGAAGAAAAAAACAACAACAACAACATACCAGTGAAAGCGCGGCATGACTTTTCCGTTGTGCAATCGTCGGTACTGTTAAGAAAAACTATATGACATGGACTATGTCCGACATATCGTATTGACTTACTTCAAGCTGTAGTGAGATCTTGTTCATTCTAAATTCATATATTCATTTTCTCTAAAGAGTACATTGATAACGGTCGCTTCGGAGCTAGACTTAGAATATGGGACCAGGGTATCTCACACAGAGTATTGTTTTTTTTTCTCTAATAGATATTGTCATGTTCAGTTTGCAATTTTGTACATTTAAGATGATAGGAAATGCTATGAGTACATCGTTACTTCCTCATTGGTGGCATGTTTTATGTTGTCCCTAAATGATTCCGAAAACAAAGTAAAATCTTCATATACTTCGTTGTAAAATGTCATAGGCAACGAGCCGAATTTATTATTCCGTAGCCTGACTTACTCACGACGCGCAGGCTCCTTTTGGGAGGTTTTTTGACAAAAAATATGGCAGTTGTCTATAGAAATTGTCATGCAAAAACTATCAGCTTTTATTGCAGCTCGAACAAAAATGCAACTGAATGAGAGACAACGCGTGGTTATTTCTAAATAAAAAATATACATGGCACAGTTACAAACCTAGAAAAAATAAATTGAGAGGTAAAAAAACAATTGACCGCTCATTCCCTAAGAAAGAATATAGTTAAAAATGAATCTAATTATCAAACCCTTTAAGCAATTTAATATCAAGCCAACGTTTAATCCTAACGATGTATTTGTTCTTTGTATGAATTGATAATTGACACATTCGTTTTGTGCGTTTTACTTACTCGACACCGGTGTATATATCAATGTTTTCTACTATGCCGGGTAGACGATCTCCATATTAGTCAGTGACGGACTCGGCGAGGTCCCGCGTGCGGTGCGAGAGCTGACTTCTGACACCCAAAACATTTCTCTCCCGTACGAGTCTACCTGACACATTAATTAGTGTTTGACTCCTAGGTCAAACTTAACATACGACATTAACACAAAAATAAGAACATCAACTTGTAGTAGTGAGATCTCATTACTTTATGTAAATACAATATTCATCGTGTGAATTTGACACGAAATATTTTATTTAAATAGATTTAGAATAATATTAACCTTAAGATGTGTTCAACAAACGGAATCCATTTAATTGTTATTCATTTAACAATTCCCTATACTGTGTGATTTCATTCCGACTTGTTAACTGTTTATTTTTGATATTTACTGTAACAATTTTTAAAACATTTAAGATTTCCATCGGAATTTTGACCTTATTATTTAGTAAATATGACCGTCCTAGCAATTGTGCTTCCCCTTGTAAATTATATACAATGATCTTAGCGCATTTCAAAGACAAATTGTGCAACAATATATTTCAGCATACTTCTACATTAAGCAAGTAAAGAGCTACCTAGGTAAGAACTAGAGAAAACAGTTCGAAAGTATCCCATATATCTAAAGTACGGAGTATGGAGACCGACTTTAAAAAATAGGTTGAAACTTGATTTTATTTTAGTTAATAAATTTTTCTATGGGGGAAGCTCGAACTCAAAACAATGTGTGTAATAAAAATCATTTGCTGGATAAAAAAGTGTCCAATTCTGGTTATCAAAATCAAGTTTTATCTTTGAAACATAAAACTTCTCCCACCAAAGCATTCCATACTGTCCGTTTGATTTGTTGAAATTGTTGGCATTTACATCAAATTTAGTTTTCTTTAACATTCGACACTTTCTTAATGTATTCGGAATGCCTCGACTCATCATAGCACGCAACGAGGCTTTAGAGACCATGTATTATGTATCACTGCGCTTACCGAGTTACACGAAATCCCAAGGGCTGCACTTTTATTTTCGTAGCACATGACGAGTTACCTCGAATCAGAATCAATATCACCAATCACCAGTTCGCACTGGCTCCTGGGATAGATTTTAACACCGTCTGTGTTCCATCATAAATGATGCCGATACATAACTGGTTACTGACTATTATGAATTTGGACTTAATCCAACCATTATATCATACCGGCATTTCAAATCATAACATTTCAATCGGACGTTATTTCGCTCACAGCTTTTAGATCCAATTTGATTTTAGTTTGATAAGAATAAAACCATATTCGTCGAGGCATAATGTTAGTTATTGAAAAAGAAAAAGTGCTCACAAATTTGTGATATAAACAAACAGACGTTTTCTCGTAAAACATTAATTTAAGAAACTTAAATTAAAACAAAAACTCTTTACATCTACTGCTAAGTTTCAAATATATGATACAATTATATTAAAGAATAAATAATATACATACATCTAAATGGTAGAGATACACTAGGACGATTATTTCCTTATCTGACTAAACTAATATTACTTATATCAGAGAAACATAATGTCATGCAATTCTAAGCTATTGGTCACAAACTTCAGAGATTGACATTTGTCTTTTTAGTGTAAAATCTCAATAATTGATTAACTTATTCGCTCTGTTAACTGTAGATCTCGTAGTGGTTTTTGTTTTTTGTCACCGTTTCCCTCTTTGGCTCTAGTTTTGATTTGCCGAAGTCTTGTCTATTAAAAATTCATTCTTCTCTTGCGTCCATTAATGACGGCAGCTTCGAGCAAGATCTGTGGTTCGGGACGGGTTGTCTCACAGAGTTTTGCCTCCTTCCTCTTATACATATCATATTTATCGGAGGCATGATTCAGATTGCATTTTTGAACTATAGACATTTTAATGTTTTAATAATGTCAATGTTATATATAACCCAGTTTCAAGATGACACGACCTGTAGGTAAATGGTTTAGAAATTTAAAGTTGTGTATCAATGATTTAAAGTCTTTCATCAATGGTTAAGTGTTAATCATAAATTAATAGTTATTGTGTCACGCAAAATCGTCTCAGTTAGTTACTTATATCGGCTAACTCACTATTATTTAAGAGTTTAAGAATTGTCATATATTAACAGAGACTTAAACATGTCCTGTATTATTTAACTGAATGCCTAATATCATAGTTGTACCTGATATGAACGTTTCTTATTTATCTTTTTATTGCAATGTCTTGATATTATACTACCAAAAAGTAAGTGAATGGAAACAGAACACAAAACGATATGTACGTAAATTAAACATGAACTTTCTTGACAAATACCGTGGTACATTAAACTCGAGGCGACACTCGTTACACATTCCTATGATGTGGGACATATCCAGTTCTATAATTAAAACATTTGATTTATGTGAGAACTCCGCCATTTTTATTATCAAATTTGAACATTTGTTTTGAAAAGATCAAAAATTATCAAACGCGAGTGAGGGGTGCAATAGTCCTTCTATATATTGGTGTATAGTGACGATGGTTTTATCGGCGCCGCCTGCTTGCTGGAGACCAATTGTTGCGAAAATAAGAGGAAGAGTTTTTGGCAGCGGATGAGCAGTCAGTCTCCCTTCTAGAAGTTCTCTGTCGGGTAGGTGAGGTTCCTGAAGGAAACTTAGGTGTGGACATAAAGTGACGACATTCACAGGTTTGAAATATTGGGAATCATTTTAAAATGTAACTTTCTTGATTTAACTATAAATGTTTTTATATGAATATTTTTGAAAAGAGACTCCAAGATAATCTGACATTTATCTTGTTATATCTTTCTTTTTAATTTAACCGTTAGAATTAAAAATTTGTTGTTAGATGCCAACAGTTTTAACAAACCCCTCCTTTGGACCTCATAAAATGAACCATGAAAAAATTAGAAAACAACATTTATGTACTAGGTAAACAGAAGTTGATTCCCTCAGTGAGAGAAATGTCGTGGACTTGATTGTTTGCCTCCACGGGTGTACTGATGAAATGTGTTCCCTCAATCTCAGTCAAACGCTTCGTATTCATGCCTGTCAGCAGGGTACATCAGACACAAAACGTGCTCATCCGCGGTAAAACGTCGGCAAATAGATCTCTTTCAATCTAACAGCTCTACCATCTTCTTACAATTTAATCCAATTATATAGAACTATTTATACAAACAAACAACACGGACGATGAATGTCACACATCAGAGCCATATAGTGGTTTGTACAGGGTACACCGCATTGATAACTGGGACGTCCTGATAAAAGCTATAGGGTTTAAACATATGTAACCTTATTAAAACTTCAACTTTAAGCAAATCTTTTTACTCTATAAATGTGTACATAACTGCATGTTGATTGACTATTAAAATGGTATTTTTTGTTTTTATTTACATATGCACTTCTTACCAGTTTAGAAGAATTGTCCTGTCAAGAGCTTTTAGTTAAATCAAGATACCGCATTTTCATCTCTCTCTCTCTCTCTCTCTCTCTCTCTCTCTCTCTCTCTCTCTCTGTTATTAATTAATTAAGTCGGTCGGTCGGTCGGTCGGTCGGCCGGTCGGTCGGTCGGTCGGTCAGTCAGACTTTGAATATATCAAATTATGTTTTAATGTCATCTCTGCTGACGACTAGAATTGGGGAGCCCTTTTATGACTGCGCGAATAGATATGTTAAGGATAAGATCTTTTATAATGCTGATTGGGATAACGTTTGGTTAACCATTCCTTCCCTGTTTGTCTTTGCAGCTTGTTTAAGGTTTAAATGTCATGCACTACTCATTTTTGTACACAGTACATTTTTTTTTGCTTTTGATAGTTGGTGATCCGATTTGGGAACAAGACCTAGCTTTCCTGTCAAGTTTCGCTAATACGGTTGGTGTGAATAGCTGTTATGTTTCCGGGAAACATAATTTAGTTATATAAGTCGTAAAACAGGGCCAAATGGTGGAAAATCTTTGACTGGTGTCCCCATGGAAACTAATTGTGAACCATTGATAGCTGATTTGTTCCTTTACCAAAGTGAAAAATTGTTGGCTAGATTACAAGGGAACAAACAAAAAGATCTGCTCAACTTCTTAGTACTTGGACGATATATCGACTCTAGATAATCCTCACTGTTGGCAAGGCCTTTCCTATATTATTGTAGGGGAATTGGTTTTGTCTTTAACATCGTCATCTTCTACACCTACCCCTTCCCGGCCATTGGCTCTCTATTATTTGTAGAACTGAATGTGTATCTATATGTTTTATTGATTTCGATACTTTAAATCAAACTTCCTGTCTCGTGCGAAAGGTGGGGAAGGTAAGGGCATTTAACATGTTTAACCACACCAATCGGTTTCGTGCTTGGTGACCATTCTAAGTCCAACCATAAGTAACTAGTACCGGGGATTGCTATTCACATATTACCCTGTTGCTGATTTTGTGATGCGGTTGTTGTTGGTGGGTCAATGTATTTAGATCCGATGATTCCACAAAACTTTTTGTTGTCAATTTCTAAGTTGATCTACCCATTGTGGCCGTCGTAGGCTCTTAATACGTAAAGTTGAGGCCTCCTTAACCGGTTTAACCATAACGCCTGGTTTCGTGCTTAGGTGACCGTCCTAAGAAGATCCGCATGTATTACTAGTCTTGAGGATTGTTGTGATGTCAATTTAATTCCTTACATTCTGGTGCTTAATTGTTTGATGCAGTTATTGTTTGTTTGCCAATGTTTCTCGTTCTGTTGAATCCACTTAAACTGTTCGTTACTAAAATTGTAATTGGTTTATTTTCTGGTATCGTTTAGTTTAAGACACAGGCAATCCTGACATTTTGATTTTATTTCACTGAGGCAACTACCTCTGTTTCCTCATGATCATAGTGTGTTACGTCCAAACAACTAATGTTATTTGTGGATCTTTAACCGTTTGTCCATATAATGCATTTTCACACAGCCTCGCCATGTGAACAAATCCTTGTTCAGAGAACTTATTATACTTTTTTTTGTTTTCTTCAGATTTTTGTTTGGCGATAAGCTGACATATGTTGACCTTGGACTATTACATGTCTTGCGAGCTACCGAGTTTCAGTTTCCTGAAGCATGGACATCCATGGATGGTATACCGGCATTACGTAAATTTAAGGACAGACTGTCGGAGTGGCCAAAGCTAGCAGACTATTTCCAATCTGATAAATGCAGCAAGTTTAAAGGGAACAGTATGATGTAATAACAATGGCTATGTATGGTTTAACACGAGCTTAAAACCACTATGGTCGGAACAAGACACATTAGATTTCGATATGTTCCCATGAATAAAACATGAATAAAAGTTCCAGAAGCGTCCATAAGTGGCAACACAATGACTGGATTTTGTTTATTATTACTTTTATTATTATACTGCGAATTGGAATGTGTTACGTGTTTAATGGTCTAAGTTACACTGAAGACTTACAAACCTTTTAATACATTATTTGCATGGTTAA
>JAUMGZ010195807.1:0-23796 GCA_032359645.1 Pododesmus macrochisma | reverse complement strand
GAGGTCTTTTCATAACCAGAAAGAACATTTCAGCCCGATTCCAATGATGTATAACATGTGTAAGTTTGTTGCAACATAACAAAGAAATTTGAACTTGAACAGCTATTGACGACGAGTGTAATGATGAACATTAATACAACATGTATCGGACATTTTTGTGCCAATATTTATCTGGGAGCATAGTGGACCAACACATTTCTTTAATGCTTAAATACATTGAATTGTCTTTAAATATAATACATTCTACTTTCTCTATTTAGTATCAATGGTGTTCATCCACGCCCAAGGAAGATAATGCAGCTGTTCCGTCTGCGACAAATCAACAATGGAGTTTTTGTGCGTCTTAATAAAGCCACAATTAACATGCTCCGTATTGCTGAACCTTTCATAACATGGGGGTAAGAGATATGTGTCAATAATAGTTTATTAAGTCTTGATATATCCAACAACAATGTTGTACATCTCAATGATTAATGATTATTTCATCACTGAATTAAATTTAATGATGCTTCAATTGCGCAATGAGAGATGTGACACTCATAAGGCCAAAAGAAAAAATACTTGTGTTTCCGCTAACCCTACCGACCCTAAATTTTAGTGTCTACCCTAAAAGTTTTTATGCCATTTTCAGACAAGCACTGTAAAAGTCAGAACATCTGTCTCTATATAACTTATGTAAAAACTTAAAGTAAAATAAAATGTTTGCCTACCTACCTACCCTAAATTTCTTGAAGCCGTTGGCGGAAACACAGTATTAATTTGTTTTGGCCTTATACATTGTGATATATATTAAACAAATGTTTTCATATTTTTGACACACACTAAACTTTTATAATAATATTTTTATGTCAGTGTAAAAAGAAAAGTTACCTATAGTGTCTGTCATATCAAATTGACAATTTTCATCTCCCTGGCTAATTTTTCAAATAGATTTTAAGCAAATATGATACACATGTAAAATACTTAAGACAAGTTTGTGGACAAGAAATTCAAGGTGTTGTAAAAAGGTTTCTTAAACTTGTCAATGAAAACATCAAATCACCCCCAAAATATATTCAGTTTGTGAAGGGAGATATCCTTGTTGATTGAGATGTGGTTGATAGTCGATAGATTGATGAACTCTTGAAACTGCTGACCGATAGGCACAGGATTGAAGAAGTACATGTCATTGGTTTCCATAAAGCTTTCATAAGACAGTACAAGTTCCAATAACCAGTTTAATTTGCAATCTAGTTGCTGTGGGCTATTCTTCATTTTATAGTGATTTCATTTCTTAACAATATATATACATTTATACATTGTGACCGAGTTGCATCATGTA
Organism: Pododesmus macrochisma; assembly: GCA_032359645.1. Taxonomy (NCBI): domain Eukaryota; kingdom Metazoa; phylum Mollusca; class Bivalvia; order Pectinida; family Anomiidae; genus Pododesmus; species Pododesmus macrochisma. The sequence goes on along the minus strand of JAUMGZ010195807.1, from coordinate 22,475 downwards.
ATTGTTTATGCAGCCTCCAAGTGAGAAACACAATGGAAGTTTATAATATAAGGAGCAAGCATCATCATTTTATATAAGAGTGTGTCAAAAGGATAAACCCTCCATAACGCAAATAAACTTATATTGAACTATTATAGAATTTCCACTTATTATCTCGATGATTACTGATTATTTCATCACTGAGATATAATCACTGATGTATCAATTGCGCAATGAGAGATAATAGTTTATTTGCGTGTAGGTTTATTGTAGTGAAACAGCAAGTGTCAAGGATGTGGTAGTTGAGAATGTTGAAACTAAACCTTACAGGTGTGTCACTGTGAGTGTGCGCATGCGTGCAAGCTCAGTGGAATAAAATTAATTTTGCTATTGTTTTATTATACATCAATAATGTCAAAGTCGTCATAAATGTTACATAAACATGTACATAAGTATTTGTTAAAGTTGAAAAAATTTAGATTTTAATTGTGATCTTGTTCTATAATTGATTGGTTCGTTTAAGCAAACTTTTTAGATGATGATGTAGTAGAAATTATCCTTAAAAACATATATGCAGGTATGAATTGATATATAGAAAAAATATTAAAAGACCGTCTGGTTTGATTCACTTGGGTTTTTTTTAAAGAATAAAAAGTTATATTTACAATAAGTCTGTGATCTGTCTCAGTGATTGAAAAATGTATAGTTTTCAGTCTGAAGGTCGCACCAAAGCTGTGATATCATGATCTGAATCTAAGTGAATGTGATGAGAGACAATCACAACTTTATCATTTTAAAACCCAAAACAAAGAAAACCAATTAATAATCTGACAATTGAGAATTGTGTTATGATGAATTAATATTATGAAAGTTCAACTAACGTTATCCAGTAGAACTGTTTCAAGTTAAAACAGACTTGTATTTGAATCAAAGTAAAATGTCAAATAAAATATTATTGAGGTTTTTATACACTAGACCCATTTCAACCAAACTTGGTAGGAAGTATCCCTAGGGGAAGATGATTCAGATTTGTTCAAATAAAGGGGCTCAGCCACTAGGGGACCAAAAGGGGGAAATTTGTCAAAACTTCAAAAAATCTTCTTCTAATAAACTAGAAGGTCTAAGGCTTAATGTTTGGGTTTGTAGTAACTTAAGGGCATGGAGAACCAAGTTTGTTCAAGGCTTAACCCTGGGGTCAAAAATAGGTTACACGTTTTGGGATCAAAAGTTCAACCCTATAACAAATAGTTAACTATTCACATTTTCAACTTCTAGTCCAAAACTATTGGACCAATTTCATCCAAGCGTGGTAGAAGTCATCCCTGTTGGAAGGGAATTCAGATTTGTAAAAATGAAAGGGCTCCAGCCCCAGGGGGCTCCACTTCAGGGGCTGAAAGGGGGAAAATTTGACAAATTTAAAAAATCTTAATGCTTTGGTTTGTAGTAACTTTAGGGCATGAAGAACCAAGTTTGTTCAAGGCGTGGCCCTAGGGTCAAAAGTATACAAATGCTAATCCAGATGGACGTTAAGGCCTGACGGGCCTCTTGTTGCAAATTATATGTCAAGTAAAATATTAGTGATGTGCTTTTCCAAATTTAAATTAAGTATTTAAATGTTTTAATTTCAGCTATCCCAATCTGAAGAGTGTAAGAGAACTTTTGTACAAGAGAGGCTTTGCAAAGGTTGATGGCAGAAGGCTACCACTCACAAACAACTCTATCATTGAAGAAAAACTTGGTATGTAATTTGATGATCTGTGGATTTGTTTGCAATAACTGTTCAAGTCTTTTAAATTTAGCTGTAGTTTAAAGGTGAAGTCATGACATCAGTAGGTAAGGGAAGTTCTTAGATACTAACACAAGTATTTTAATAGTCAACATATTTTAGATAATGTCCAATCTACTGTGCTGTTACAATATTGCTCTGTCACTGTTATAAAAGTTATAATAATTAGTAAAATGCAATCTATTGTGTAAGGCTGAATAAACCTAATGTTTATTTTTTCCTTCACGTATTATTATCAAGTGTATAAATATGAGTCTTTGTCTTGCTCTATTAATCACTTTCCTGTAATTTAAAAAAAATGAACCTTTATCAAATTCGTTGTGTCAGCTTTCCTAGGTGTCTACCATTGACTGTATTTCTTGCTAGATTGACAGTTTAAAGCAAATTAGAAAACATTTATTTGACACTGTAACGTGAAAAGAATATAATATAAAAGATATTTCCAAGAAATTTACATGGGTAAAACCATACATATGCAACTCTTCAGTATGGTTAAGATATTTTCATGAAATTTCGGAATATTTGTGAGTATGAAATCAATGCAATTTCTTTCACACTTGCAAGATGTCTGTCTTAACTACAAATTCAAAAAAATATTTTCTGAACATTTAAATTGTAAAAACAAAGAAATCAAAAAGTTGTCACCTGATCACAACCATTGCTAAAGAACCTTAATAAGAGAAATATGAAGAGAAGCCCATTGGGTCAACTAGTTGTCTTGTACAATGACTTGTTATTTGCATAAAACTAAAATAATTGTGATTATTTTCTTTTACAGGCAAATATGGAATCATTTGTATGGAAGACCTTGTGCACGAGCTGTACACTGTAGGACCTAACTTTAAACAGGCTTCAAATTTCCTATGGCACTTTAAACTAAACACGCCAGTAGGGGGATGGAGAAGGAAGTACAACCATTTCAATGATGGTGGAGACTGTGGTGATCGTGAGATACAGATCAACCCTCTACTGAGGAAAATGGTGTGATCATTGTGACACTATATATCAATAAAAGCCTGTGATCAGAAGGAATGCAAATGTCATTGTTAGTTTGTTCAAGATTATTATCTAGATTAAAACTTAGTTGTCACCACAGAGGGTTAAAGCCAATATAAAGATATTTACAGAGATATATATTTTTAATGTCAATTATTTTCAGTTTTTTTTTTAGAAATAATTCAGAAATAAGGATTGAAAAGGATCAACAAAACAGAATTTTTAGTCCATATGGACAAGTAGGTCCAAGGTGGACTTTTCTCACACAAAACCTGTCGTCCGTCGTAAACTTTTCACATTTCCAACTTCTTCTCCTAAACCACTGGACCAATTTCATCCAAACTAGAGTTAAATGCTTTGGTATGTAGTAATTTTTGGGCATGGAAAACCAACTTTAATCAAGGCTATTGGTAATAGTTTGGGTCAAAAGTATTAAAATGCCAATCCAATATTGTTTTTTTTAAACAATGCCACATCATATCTTGAGACGAGTCATCCATGCAAAACAACCAGACAGTTTGGAAGGGAAAATTTGACCTTTGGAATGTATCTGAAGATGGTAAACTTACTTGGTAAAATGTGATAACAATTGGGGAAATATATATAGTTTGGTAGTTGATAATGCAAATGGATGATAACTGTTTACACTATCCATTGAAACTTATATTGAAATACCATCTCCCATGTTGACTAATCTTCAAGAACATTCTTTAAACTTTCCACAAGTGTCTTGTCTATCATTTACATCCATTGTTAACTGTGATGTTCAAATATTTTTTGGGGGAGTTGACAATACCTTGAGGATATTCATTTGTATATAATTTAAAATTTATATCAAATATAGATATTTGTATCCATGGATGCTTGTCTCAATTTGTGTTCTTTCTATATTTTTAATCTGAAATTTTCCCATATGAATCTTGTCGGCTATTGTCATTTCTTGTCCATCTGAACCTTTGAGGTGGACTTTTCTCGTACAAATCCCATCCATTGTTAACTTTTCACCTTTATGACTTCCTCTCCAAAATTACTGGACCAATTTCATCTAAACTTGGTAGGAAGTATCCTTAGGTGAAGGGAATCTGATTTGTTCAAATAAAGTGGTTTGACCACTAGGGGTTTAGGGGGGATTTGACAAAATTTATAAAATCTAATAAACAGTCCTAGAACTTAATGCTTTGGTAGGTAGTTTGGGCCATAGAGAACCAAGTTTGTTACAAGGCATATTCCTGGTGTCGAGGAAAGGGTACATGTTTTGGGGTTGGAAGTTCAACACTAAAGCAAATGTGTTGACTTTTCACTTTTTAGACCATCTGGACCAAAGGTCCAAGGTGGACTTTTTTCAAACAAACCCGTCTGTGGAATAATTTTCACATTTTCCTGAACCGCTGGACCCATTTCGTCCAAACTTGGTAGGAAGTGTCCCAAGGGGAAGGGGATTCAGATTTGTTCAAATGAAGGGGCTTTACCCCCAGGGAATACCACTAGGGGGCCAAAAAGGGGGAAATTTGTCAAAACTTCAAGATCTTCTAATAAACTAGAAGGCCTAAAGCTTAGTGTTTTGGTATGTAGTAACTTTAAGGCATGGAGCACCAAGTTTGTTCAAGAGGATTTGGGGTCAAAGTTCAACACTATAGCATGTATGTTGACTATTCACATTTTTGATTTCATGTCCAAAACTACTGGACTAATTTCATCCAAACTTGGGGGAAAGTTATTCCGACTTTTTCAAATGACAGGTGTCAGCGCCACTTTTTGGGGCCTTAAGACGAAAATTTGAAAAAGAAAAATCAAAAAATCTTCTAATAAACTGGAAGGCCTACATCTTAATGTTTAAGTATGTACATGTAGTAACTCTAGGGCATGGAGAACCAAATTTGATCAAGGCTTGACCCTTGGGTCTAAATTTGGTTATGCGTTTTGTGGTCAAAGTTCAAATGGTTAACTATTCACATTTTTAGGCCAAAAACCAAATATTTGCATTTGAATACTTTTGACCCCTGGGTCATGCGATAAACAAACTTGGTTCTTCATGCCCTTAAGTTATTACGTTACAAAGCCTTCAAGTTCACACGATTTTTTAAATGTTGTCAAAGTTCCCCCTAAGTGGCCCCCCTGGGGACTGAACATAATCATTTGATCAAATGGTCTAGTAGATTTGGACAAGAAGTCGAAAATGTGAAAAAGTTACATATTTATTGTGGTTTGATATTGACCGAAGAGAGTAACTTTGACACATGAATAAAATCGCAATGAATAGAACTTACTGTGGGGTAGGTCAGGTACACATTTTGTAGTTGAATAACCTTATTGTGCGCCTCTCAATAAAAAGTTTAAATGGACATTTCAAAAGTATAACAGCATATTGTCGGTCAATACTGGGTCACCAGAGGGTATTCAATTTGATAATATATATTATGTAACTCGTATTGGTTCTTAAACAAACCTACTAACAACAATCTAAAATCACATGAGTTGCAGGAAAATCTTTTGATTTTAATTCTTCAATAAGTCAATTTTAACAAAAGAAGTCATTAAAAGTTCTGTGCAAAGAATGGACGCGTCACATACAAGTAGATCTGAATACAAATCAATGTGTAGAACATGGCACTACAATATGTTACCTTGACTAAATTGACAGTTATATTATGTATTCGGCAGTGCTTACTACCTGTTTCAGGGTTGGTATAGCCTTATTATATGTAACCCCACTGACCTATTGAACTCTCTTTGGTCAATATCAAACCACAATACTATATATATAGTGTTGAACTTCAACCCCAAAACGCTTAACCTATTTTTGTCCCTAGGGTCACACCTTGAACAACTTGATTCTTCATGCCCTAAAGTGACTACATACTAACGCATTAAGCTCAACGCCATCTAGTTTATCAGAAAAATATGTTTGAAATTTTGTCATTTGCCCCAATTGGGGCCCAGAAAAGGCGCCCCTTGTGGCCAAGACCCTTCATTTGGACAAATCTGAACCCCCTTCCCCTAGGGATGGACTAAACACCACACCTCAACATTGCTATTAAATTGTCTTGCCAAAAGTAAAGATGTGCACACAGTCAGAATTGGAATTTTTCTAATATTCCTCTGGACACCTGTTTTGGAGATCAAGGTAAGACCCAGAGGGTAACTTTTTTTTTTTTTTTTTTTTAAAACATTTGGATTAATGTAAAAAACATAAAAAATTGTTTACTTTTTACATTCTTGATTTCCAACAAACTTGGCCAGATATACTCTTTGGGGAGGGAGTTGACCTTGTGCAATTGGGGAATAAATTGGTCCAATGGCTTAGGAGAAGTAGTTAAAAAATATAAAAAAAATTAATATGTGCTACACTAGACTAATGATGAACATTGATAAAAAAAAATGCATAACAATCTTGGTTTAGGTCTCCTTGTGAATTATAAGATTTTGAAATTTTGACAAAATTTCACCATTTAGGCCCCCTGGGGATATCACCCATCATTTGTACAAATCAAAATCCCCATTCCCCAAAGGATGCTTCCTGCAAAGTGAAAAAGTGAAAAGTTTATGAGGGATGTCTGGGGATAGATGTCAAACAGGTACTGTATGCCAGGGAAAAGTCATCCTTGGACCTTTGATCCAGATTTGACTAAAACTATCCACATTGCCAATATTTCTTTTGAACTTTACAGTCCACTTTGTTGTTTTATTTATTGACTAAATAGTTGATTAAAACAGCCCACTAAAATAACATGTTAAACTAAAACACTACAGAACAAACAAAGAAATTAAATAACTTTAATATATAGAATAGTGAGTATGTACAATGTGTAAATAGCATTGCAAAATATATTATATATAGTGTGTTGAGAGTAACTAATTATGTATAAAAACCACAGACAATTTCAACAGTATGTCCCGAGTGACGGAGTGTAACAGGTTTATTGATAGGGTTACATTGACAACATTCTAAGAAGTTATCCAGAGAAAGAAACTTTTACGGAAAAGGGGGCAGGCAATAATTCACAGTGATGCATTTTTAGTGCATGACACTAATTCACAATCCCATGATGCATATGTATACCAAATTTGGTTAACTTAGGTCAAATATTGTTGAAATTACATTCCACACAATATGTCTCCAGAATAAAAATATTTTCAAGAAAAGGGGCAAAAACTCAGACAAAAAAGTGATCGAACTACAGGTGAGCTTTGATATAAGTATGCAAGTTGACAATGGTAAATTGTGAGTATTAAATGCGGTGCTAATACATGCATAGTTTGATACTTCTAATATTATAAGACTGAATTTAAGTTACTTTAATCAAAATAAATCTTTAAAATTGTAATGAGTACTAAGTGAATATATAAAAATATCAGGCTTAAATATATATACTCTCTTAATTTAATACAAAATAAACAAATAATGTCTCTAATTGGCATTGCAATGTAATATAAACAGTATATATCTATTCACAAAATGTTAATGCTGATTATGTCACAACTTCATCCAGGATTATCCTTGATGCAAAAGCAACAGCAAATGCTGCTATGACTCCAAGTATAGCATTGTAGGTGATGGAAAAATTGAAAACCTGAAAAAGCAAAAAAGCCATTATAAATCACATTAAAAAGGAGTATGTGGAACCCTGAATTAACTGATTTATTGGTGTTCTTATTACTTGTCCTAATGACACAAGCTTAAATTGAAGTATAACAGGTCTAAATGTTCACTTGAATTGATTTACATACATTGAACATATATGGTTCATAATGATTTCTTTGTTAAAAAGAATAATATTTTTACATCATGGATAAGCTAACATGCTACCTTCTTACAGTAAATAATGAAATGTGGATATACATTTTTGTAAATCAGTAACTCTTTTCTAATATAAATCAGTAATTTTCTTTAAGAACAGAAATCAGTAACTTTCTTTTTGAATATAAATTAGTAATTTTCTTTATAAAGCAACACTATAAGTCATACCTGCATCTGAAGTGGTTGCTGGTTAAGAAAATATAACAGCTTTAGTCTAGATTCTGTTGGACAGATACACTGTAAAACACAATGGACAATTATTGTGATTAAAAGTAATGTTCTCATAGAATCAGACAACTAACATATAACATTAGGCATCTCTTGTTATCAATTTGTTTGCTAAATTAGTGATAAACATCACTTCTAAGAGAATTTTATCGATATCGTGACAGAAGATCAAAGGAGAAAAAAAACCAAAAGATAAGGAAAGGAAGAGATGAACGTGGAAACAGGAACCAGAAAGTAATATGGATAGCCATAGCCATATTCTGATATCAATCTTAACATAAGGGTAAGGTATTGACATTCAGATGTTCTTTATCTATATCATTTACCCAAGTTAATAAATTCCTGTCGATTCTGGCTTCTCATATTTTAATTTGAGACAGCATACCGGTACTTACCTTATTCAAAATGTATTCAAACCTTTGCTTTACTTAGCATGTTAATGACATTAAGGCTATGTAATGTTGTCATATAAAGATTTATGAAGGTATAGCATGTTAAGTTAAAATGAAGATTGTTGACTGTATATAAAGCACATGCATGTCATGTATTATAAAAAAAATATATGAAATTATAGTACGGTACACTGAAAAGAATCCAAAATAACTTAAAACCAGATTATCTTAACCACTGGGCAATATGCCGATTAATTGTACAGATAAATATATGAATCCCAAAGATGAATTACATGTATGGTAATTTTTTATATGTATATTATAGTGTTTTACAACCAAGATATCACAAAGAACGTACCCGTATCATTCTCTGGCCTTCGCCATTGGCCTCTGCAAATGCTGACATAATTAGAAACAGTAAGAAGAGTGGCATCACACACTGAATGATGCTCAGTAAATGTGCTTTGTGACTTATCCAGTACAAAACATAGTCACCACAGTACAGGAGAACAAACATGATCCAGCTAGCCAACCATCTCTGTAGACATTTAGATGTGATCCTCATTCGATGCTGAGAAAGAGAAAATAACAGTGAGTTATTTATGATATAGAACTGTGCTATAAGGACACATTATGAATTGTGTTGAAGAAATCAGAGTACCTTTATTATTAAACAAAAAGAAAAAGGATCAACAGAACAAACGCTATTGACAAACAAACAATATTATCAAATATTACTTCAGTTATCACAGTACCTGTAATCTGATTTACTAGTTTTTTGGGGGGTTTTTTAGCGTACTTCCTCAACTTTTAAAATAAACTGGATCAAAATATTGAGTATTGCGAGTATAATACATGCTTGAAAAGTTTGATGCTATTTTATCGGTATTAACTACAATAATGCATCATACAAAATTTGCAGACAAAATACCCTTACTTACAGATATTTTCCAGTAAGACATTAACAATTCATCATTGGTCATTGTGGAATACATTAAAAGTTTGTTGTCTGTTGCTGTTGAATCTTCCAACTACAATAAAGACAAACAGAAACACGAATGTGCTTATAATAAATCATTTGTTTGATGATGAAAGGAATATTTCAAGTAATGAAATTAAATACGATCTCCAATTGTGAAAGTTTAGTATTATGAATCCTGTGATCTACTAGATCTTTGACTCTCTGATCTGAAGATTTTTTGTTTGTTTCGGGTTTGATAATGGAAAAAAAATTGCACAAAGATAAAGAAAAATAGCCAAGACCTACTGAAAAAGATGAAAAAAGTCATTTACATTTAAGAAAAATTAGCGAACAAACTCTCTCTTTAAAATAAAAAATTGACTAGTACCTTTGAGCCCTGATATATAAAAGTTTACCAGGCATATTCATCTGCTCAATTCAAAGATATATTGTTCACATGCATTCCAGTTAATGTATATGACCTTGACCTTTTTAAGTTTATCAGTATCTGTTTATGTTTAAGTATTCTTTACCCAATACATGTGTATTGTGCTTGTTGTGAGGCATGTTAAAGGAGAACTACATGTATTACAATCACCTTTACCCGACAACCTCCAACTGGATTACCCATGGCACCGGTACTGGATTGGTCTGTGGCTTGTACTGAAGAACTAAAATGACTGTTGTGAGAATGGTTGAATTGGTGATCATCTGCATAGCTATCGGTGAAGCCAGCATTTTCTCTCTTTACTTCTCCACTGGTGTCATCCCATACAAACCAATCAGGATTGGAATCTACAATAAGCTTAATATATCACACTTTGTTAATTTTACATACATGTAATATATCAAATACACTTACCGTTTGTGAACTATTTAAGTAAAACACTTAATTTGACAATATATCTCTGATAATTTAAAATCTGAGTGAATTGGATCTTAAAAATAATTTTCATTCAGGTCAGATTTAAACACATACTTCTTTGTTGTGAACAAATATTCCATTTCCGGTACATGTTCATTGAAAGTTATAAACAGAAAAAATGCAAAAACAACAGTCAAAGTTTAATTAATGCTGTAATGCATAGCATAATTTGTACGAAATATATTTCCATAATATCAGATGCAACAAGATTGAGTTTACTTGAAAGTTGTTCCATTGTGAAGGCTGTATGTAACTAAACATATCAGGAAAGTATTTGGTATTAAACTGTTAATTATCGTTTCAATTCTAGTTCTCATTGTCCTTGTTATAAGCATCAAAACATCTCAATAAAAGACTTACTGGTACATTCATTCATTGATATTATATCCACTTCACTCATGGATTTGGCACTTAATGAATTTCTGTGGTAAAGCAGACCATAAATCCTTGCATCTTCTTCCAGTAATTTGATAAATCTTCGGATTCCTATTAAAAATATCATAAATTAAATTGAAACTAAAAGTCCATCTGTCAGGTCGCTGATAACTACAAATTGCATATGGAGATCATACTTCGTGAGAGATGGAACATGTTTTGTGTCTTTAAGACACAGATGCACCCACAAAAAGTTCCAACAAATAGGAAGTAATAAAGGAATGAATCTTTGATGGAGTAATAAATATGAATAATGGATGATTAGAGTTACACAAACAAAGAACGGATATAGTGTCACTGTGAACATCATTTGATGCAAATTATTATCTCAAATTTTTTCTGATTAAGTTATCTGCATGAGACAGACATAGCCCGTGGGCAGACAGGTTTCAGAGAAATCAAACTTAACATGTTAATTGATGAGATACATACATTTATGTGGAAAGTAGAATTTGTCTTTGACACTTCTTTCATAAATTATCTGTAACTAACAATCTGACCAACAAAGGGCAATAACTCTGATAAAAATGGTCTGATTTTCACAAATATAGCACTTGACATGAATATTGATTTGATTCACCAATATGCCAAATATGATTTTATTTTGTCCATTTCTTCAAAAGTCATTATGCTGAAATAAGTGCATTTTCACCAATATAACCCTTGACCTGAATATTGAAGAGATTGACCTAAATTCCAAATATGATTCATATTCTTAAACATTTTCAAAATGTTTATTTATACGTAAACAAAAATTCTAATGCAAGTGTGGTATACATGTACTGTATGGTAACACAAGGAAGCAATGGACATGGGTAGCACTATATACCCCCTCCACACACACCCATTTCAATGATTTGGCATAAAAGAGCTAATTATTCTGAATTTTGTTTAACTGTATAAATAGGAATAATACTGACATATGTAACCTATGTTCTCAATGCTGATTTATCATCACTCGTGACTAAGAGATTCTGTTTGGCTGTTAATGTTCATTATGTAGCTAACAATATCATGGCTAATTCAATCATACCTACTGTGTGTGTTCTACACACTGATAATAAAACACAGCCCACAAACAGATTCCACACAAGGGAGATAACTGAGAATGTTACATGTGATATATACATGATGTGACAGACAAACGGTGCCAGAGCAATATCCTGACATCTACGTGGCCCAAACTCTCCATAACTCTGATAACAGTTAATAGCAACAGCAGCTATTCCAAAAACGATCAGGAGTCCAGCTACACTGATTTTGAAAAATGTTCTTGAATGGACACGAACACTTTCAGCAAAATTACGATTACTAAAAAGTTTTGAGGCCAGCTGGTTGGAATAAATTCCAAGACAAATCCAACCAAATCCAATCATTAAGTTGACAATGCCAATCAATACTGTTGTGCTTGAATATGCACTCTTTATGTCATAGACAGTGTGTATGATTCCAGTCACTGTAAACACACATGCCAACAGAATTGTCAATACATTCAAAAAGATGGCAAGACAGGGTCGATGTTTTGCTGATTGACGCCTTATGCCCAATATGTGAACAAGGATGAGCCACGCCCACTGAGGAATGCGATGAGAGGACATTGAAGACTTGGGTTCAGTACTTGTTCCTCTCATGAACGAAGTAAAACATCTCATTGGTGACCCATTTGGATTTGGTGCTGATTCAATAGATTCATAAAAATCTTCATTTATAGTTGGTCGTAGAGTATTTGTTGTCATGGACCTGAAATAAAAATGTATCATAAATATAAACCTCTTAAGCACCTGCTTATAGTTTTACTTTATATTAACTTAAATAAAAGAACATGTATTTATAGATGAATGGTGATCGGTGCATGATAGTCAGTAATGTTACAGATATAGAAAATTATGTCTAATTCTACATCTTAAATAGATAAATCTATTTCAAAAAAAGGAAATGGAAAGATATTCCACAGTTTTATATTATAAATGTATTAGTTTAGAAGCACTTCAAGTGCAATAAATTAATCTAATTATCTATTTATCTTTTTATCTTTTTCTTAAGTATGATAGTGTATGATATCAATCAAGGTCACAACTGGGAGCAATAATCTAACAACAAGTATGATTAGATAGTAAGTTGCATGATACATGTAAACAAACAAAGTATAAGTTATAATATCTTATTTAATAAAGCTTTAACAATATGCATAAACAATTATTGAAAACAAGCCATCATAAATATAAAACATCACTGTGTATATCGGTTTGGTCTGAACAATTTGAGAACAGCAGATGCACAAAGAAGAGGGGGAAAAAAATCATAAAATGTCAATGAGAATAGTACTTTATATACATGTTGTAGAGACACCATAGAGCATTATTGCTTGGATATTATTTATCAATCTTTCTAATGAAAATATACAGTATATTGAGTCTTAAAAAATCCAACAGAACTTTGTTAACTTAACCTGTTTCTTGTGGCAGAACATTGGTAAACATCACCAGTTCCTGGATAAGTACTTGTTCTTGAACGATTCTGAAATAAGTATCTCTACAAATATAATTATATATGTAGATATTATAAAAAAAAATGTCAAAGTAGGCGTGAAAATGAAACATGATAAAATCATAATATAAACATGATAAAGAAAGGAATATCTTAATTATAACCAAAATGCTGTATAAAATATGCAACAACACCCATATGTATGAGATAATGCTTTACAAAATGTAAAAACTACATTTAGAAATAGTATTTCATTAAAAAGTCTTTTGCATTAGCCATATAACCAAACTCAGTAAGTTATGAAGAGACATCAAACCTGCCATTACAAAAACAAAACTTTCACAGCATTCACTCTTTTTTTTATAAATTTCAAACTGAAATTTTCGATAGAAGAAAATTCTATATTTCTGTCTAGGAAAGTCAAAAAAATTTAGCTCACAATAATTTTGCAATTAATTTTAATCAAACAACAATAGAGTTGTTGCATGTGACGTCACCAGCCAGCCATGTTGGAGGACAAGCTTAGATGCTGTAATCATATTATATAGTGGAAAAACAGGGTGTAGAAAATGTGTGATAAATCCATTATGCATGCACATAATTTCATGAAATAAATATATTTGGAAAGAATTAAAATCATGCTTTACAATGATGTTAAAGAAAAAGTATTTTATTTGTATTTGAATTTGTAGCAACTGTATGGCCAAATTTAGTAAGATTATATAGTCATACCTCCATACAGGTAAATGTTGGCCAATAGCCCTTTAAATCACCAGTTTTGAGTGACCGTGCAAAGCCAGCTATTGAAGTTAGGAGAATTTTATTTTTAAAGTACCAGTTAATTCAGATATAAAACCCCAGTTTACTGAATATATGCTAAATTAATGTCCGAAATAGAAGTTAATATTAATTCATATTTCAGTTAAGTTAAAGACATGATTATGAAATAATACTTTTCCCTCTGGTGGCTCTTCCATTGTTGCAGCCGATTTTGACGTTACTGGAAGCTGATCACATCCCTCCTTTATCAAAGAAATGGTTGGTCTATCATCCACATCCATGATATATAAACTGCTTATATGATCCACACAGTATAAATTCAGTTGTGTATGTAATTTTGAGTCTGATTGTCACTGTCAGTGGCTTATACACTAACGTTATACAATCTTAGACAGGGACATTGCACTTGATGCTCAATCAAAACAACAGAGCGTTTACCTTTTTTTGTACATAAGATTAGACGACAGTACTTTATCTATCTGTGAAATGACTCATCCGTATCTGATAACTGGACACAGCTTTACGTCGTGTACTCACGGAGGTGATTAATCATAAGTGCATTGCCTCTGCTGTTTTGCATCGGCCTTCTGTATCCACCCACTTGAAAACAATTTTAGAGTTATCCCACCTTTAGGGATTCCCCCTCTATAAATAGATGTTTTTGAATATCCGGGAATCCTTTTCAACTTGGACAGCTGATCAGCAGGGTGAACAACTGGGCTCCACAGATTGGCAGAATGGCATCAATAGCAAGAGACCGAGCAGTAAATTTGTTGAAGACTGTTGCAAATACTTGGTAAATCATTTATCTTTATATTATTTAAAAATAGTATCTATCTATGTTGTCTTTCTCTTTTATTATTTCTTTTTACATTTAGTGACCCCGTTGAGTTGGCAAAAATAGCACGCCATAGCATGGTGATAGTAATATGTTATCAGCATTGACCTATTTTCAAACTCATGGTCTGACATAAAATCTTTAGTAACATTGTATTAAGTTTACATGACAGTTATGAATATTTAGATTTTACAAATGTTCAAAACATTATTTTATAACATTGTATTACAAATATAATAGCTAGTACAGTATAGAGAGCTTGATCTTGACATATTACAGATTTTTGCTGTGTATTAAACATATAATGTTCTCTCTGGTAATACTTATACTCCTTATCTTTAAACTTCTAATGAACAAATCAAATACTATAAAATGAAATTATATATATATAGTGCTGTGGCCACCAGATGGATATGTTGAAGCTCAGTCGACTTCTTGATGTTTCTGCATTTTCTTTTGCCATCAGTCTTTCTGACTTGGATGACTTTTCCTTTTTTCTTCAAGTACATTTTATAGTTGGTATTAAAAATGTATTATATTTAAGTTGAATATTTTATGTTGGTACCCTAGACTTTTTTGTATTAAAAAAAACTACATTTACTACAAATATTTTCTTAAGGTAGTCCACGGGGGCAGCAATGTTCTGTAACTCTAGTTGGAAATGCATGCAAGATTTGTCTCCCTTAAATGTTTTGATTTCTTCACCTATGACTTCCCTTGAAGACTCTTTTTAAAATAAGGACGAAAAAAGCAAACAGTAACTATGGAATTTATTGATACATTTCCCTTACGTAGAGATATTTATTTAAATACAACATGCTATTATAAAAAGTTGACTTTATCATTTTGACCTAGGTAGTTTTGACCTGTACTATATATAACCCATACCTGTTGTGTTCTGTGACAATTAGGTAAAAGAAAACCTATATGTTGCCTGTTGCCTTGGTTTTTAGTCCATCTGGACCGAAGGTCCAAGATGGAATTTTTCCCATACAAATCCAGTCCATCGTCTGTCCGTCTTTAACTTTTGCTTTAAACAACATCTCCTCTGAAACTGCTGGACAGATTTCAACCAAATTTGGCAGGAAGCATCCTTAGGAGAAGGGGATTCAAGATTGTACAAATAAAGTCCCTGACCCCCCAGGGGACAGGTTGGCCGGGCCAAAAGGGGTAATTTGACAGTATGCATTCAAACGACATCTCCTCCAAGAATATTGGGCAGATATCAAACAAATTTTGCAGGAAGCGTCCTTAGGGGAAGGGGATTCAAGATTGTACAAATGAAGTATCTGACCACCCCAGGGGACAGGCGGACCGGGCCAAAAGGGGTAAATTTAACAGTATGCCTTTAAACGACATCTACTCCAAGACTATTGGGCAGATTTCAACCAAATTTGGCAGGAAGCATCCTTAGGGTGAGGGGATTCAAGATTGTACAAATGAAGTCCCTGACCCCCAGGGGACAGGTGGGCGAGGCCAAAAGGGATAATTTGACAGTATGCCTTCAAACAACATCTCCTCTGAGACTATTGGGCAGATTTCAACTACATTTGGCAGGAAGCATCCTTAGGGGAAGGGGATTCAAGATTGTACAAATGAAGGCCCTGATTCCCAGGGGACAGGTGGGCGGGGCCTAATGGGGTAAAAATTGAGGCCGAAAAACCTTTAGGTAAAAAAAGATGGATTTCAAAATGTACAAACAGACTCTGACTTTCTCCCACACAAGCTTAAACCATCTAGAAAATTGGGCAGAAAGTTGGAGGTCAATGAGACAAGCTAAAGTATCTCACTCAGCTGTACTATG
This sequence comes from Pododesmus macrochisma, assembly GCA_032359645.1. Lineage (NCBI taxonomy): Eukaryota > Metazoa > Mollusca > Bivalvia > Pectinida > Anomiidae > Pododesmus > Pododesmus macrochisma. Next base: position 6,066 of record JAUMGZ010195807.1, on the reverse strand, counting down.
TAGTGATATCATATAAACAGTACAGTAAGACTAATCAGTTCAAGCTATCTGTAAACCACTACTTTCTTGGCAACAAATTGATTTATTACAATTTCCCTTGTAACTTTATTTTATTTTGAATTTTCCTTACTTTTTAGGCGACATATCACACCAGATGGAAGTGTTGCAGCTGTTGCTCAACGTAAGTTGCCCGTTTCTGTAAAACAGTACTTTATGCACTGTTATATGTGTTAAATTATTGTGAGTTGATTTGTGATTGACCGTTTCTGTATAGTTGTACTTTATTGTACTGTTAAGTGTTAAATTGTTATCGACTTGATGTTTATATTGAAGAAAACACAAATTATTTTTGTATACATTTATATTCATTTTTCATAAAAAACAAAATAAAGTTGGTATAGCTGCAATTTTGATACATGTTTGTTACATATCCATTCTACTTACTGTGTCCAGAAGCTTAGACATAAATATGATTGATTATTATCTTTTACAAGTCATAAGTAATTGTATAATCTTTAAGTAATTTTTTGTCTGTAGATAAATTTGCCACTGCGTCAGAAACACAACAACAGAAAGAATATGCATTTGAGGTAATGTAGCAGTTATTAATCAAATTTTTTATGACTTTTGCTTCTACTCTTCAAAGCTACTAATAAATATTTTTATTTTTCTAGAAGATGATGATGAATTTTACCAATTTTGACACAAAGTATATATCCTAAGATAACATATTCTCACATTTTTTATTAAAAGAACTGAAATGGAAATATATAATCAAACATAGGAGTAGAGTTATGAAAAGAGGAGTTGAATATCCATTTTGAAAACTTTTCTGTTCCCAAGTTGACAAGATTAAAAATAAGTTTGTAATTACGACATAGTCTTGTAGAATACATATAAAAACACAAAATAGCGTTTACCTTCATTGTGGGAGTGATTTTCAGCAAATGCTACAGTTAAGTACAGAACAAATATGAATGTATCAAGTATTATCTTAGTCAGTTAGTGAAAACTATTTATGTTCAAATTTATGTTCCTAATTAAGATTAACTCGCAGATATTTTGAACTCATAGGTCACTGAATTTTCTGAATTAAATATACTGTTATTTTCTAATTTTAGATGGCTTGTTCCAACATCAGATTTGGTCCAGGTGTTACACAGGAAGTTGGTCTTGTATGTACTATTAAGTAAAAAAAAATTCTAAAAACATATCATAACTCATCGTTTGACAAGAATCCATTGCACAATTTTTTTCCTTCTGATTAACTCCAGTAATTGGGTCAATATTTGAATAAAATCTGTTTTCCAATCAGATAAAAAGTGAGAGAGAGAGAGAGAGAGGTTGTTTCATTACAGAATATGATTTTCATGAGTAAAATGTAACTTCTATGGCTTTGGTTGTAAACATATACTTTGATGTTTAAGCTGTCTTTCTACCTTGTTAACAGAAAATAGAGAAGATTAAGATGTTGTTTAATTTTGGTTATTTATATACAATTGCATGTACTATTAACCTTCAACAGGACTGTAAAAATATGGGTGCAAAGAAAGTATGTGTGATGACAGACAAGTACTTGTCTAAACTGTCTCCGGTACAGATGGCTATTGAATCTCTAGAGAGGAACAACGTACCCTACCAGCTGTATGATACATGTAGAGTGGAGCCTACAGATGAGAGGTAAAGGCATAGACATGGGACTATCTCCCATTTTAACAATAACACTTTTGTAAATTCTTACAAATACTTATTTTAAAATCCTCCAGGTGAGTATTGAATGTGTGCATATGATGAATAAAGAGCTAGTTTTTTATGAAAGAGATTGAAATATTGCCTTTTGTATATTTTTCTAGAATTCAAATGATTTCTACAAAGTTGATATTAAAAATAACGATATTTGTCTTAAAGAGTCACCTTTATATTAACTCTCTAAGCTTGAAACCTTTGATGGATAGCTGAGAGTGGATCACATGTAAAATGAGTTTTTTGTTCAATTTCTAGTTTTAAAGCAGCCATTGATTTTGCTAAAGCTGGTGATTTTGATGTCTTTCTTGCCATTGGTGGGGGATCAGTGATAGACACATGTAAAGCTGCCAATTTATACTCCACCAATCCAAAGGCAGAGTTACTGGACTATGTCAATGCTCCAATTGGAAAGGGTCTCCCAGTGACACATACCCTTAAACCTCTTATTGCAGGTAAAGTTTTACATAATTACATGTGTCATGATAATATGATCTTACAGTGATGTATGGAAGATGGTATCGGCCAAATTTCACCGCACGTAAATTTTGTTATATAGATAGTTGCAGGTGCTGTAGACAGAAAATCTGGGCATACGTTCATCTTACAAATCCAACTTACATTTTTATTGTAAAAAAAAGTTCCTTCTATCAATATTGTATTTCATAATTGCTTTCCAACTGAAGCCTTAGATCAAATTTAAAAACTGTTTCACTTTTTCAGTATTAAAAATATCTTCAAATACCTTTAGAATTTCTTCTGTGTTTGAACGTTAATTTTAGCTGCATTTAGTATAAGAGAACTATTGTTGGAGAATATTATTTGTTTGTTTTAAATAAATCTGTTGTTGTGATAATGTTAGTTATGGACTGTTTTAATACCTGCTTGTGTCAATTTTAGTTACAACAACTGCTGGAACAGGGAGTGAGACAACAGGGACAGCTGTCTTTGATTATCTCCCCATGAAAGCTAAAACTGGTGAGTTGATATGAAATTTATGTAACTTTTTTCAAATATTTGAATTATGCATACATTAAGCATATCAGAAATTAGTATGAAACTCATTGAAAAAGTGTCTTTATTTGTACCAATGTACATATCACTTAAATATTTTGCAAATTGTTCTTCTCTTTATCAAATAGTCATGCTATTGTTGATATATTAGAAAATGATTTTTTAAAGTGTTGATTCATGTATGGTAATAGTGATACTATAAATTTCTCATAGGAATATCTAACCGTGCCTTACGTCCGACACTTGGAATTGTTGATCCTCTCCATCTAAAGCACATGCCTGAACGAGTGGCAGCATATAGTGGAATAGATGTTCTCTGGTAAGATACTTTATATACTGAATATTGGTTAGGTATATTAAGTGTATACATAAATTCAAAATGTTTTGTATCTGAAAGCTTTTGTATATGTATTATATTCTATGAAACAAATAAGTATTATATAGTAAAGATTGAAGTTTAACATGTGTATGTGATACTACTTAATACCAAATAAATATTAATATAGTATTAAAGATTGTGTGAATATGGTGAAGTGGGATTTAAGTCTGTGTGAATATATAATGTGGAATTGCGATAAATACACAATAATTAGAACTATTTTTAAATATTTTAGTGTCTAGAATTGTTTTAATTTAAGTTGATATTTTTGAATGTTTTGTCCTTTAAGGTTAACATTAAGCAATTAATTTTCTGTCCCCGGAAAAAAGTAAATTCTGACTATTTTATATCAATAAAACTTAATTATTGAATATTTTATTACTTAATGCATACTTGCCAACTTTTTGAAATTTTCATGGGGGAGAAAATGCATAGCGAAATCTTAAAATGTCTTTAATACCTATATACAATGCCCTATATGACAAAATAGTAGTGCAAACTGCCTCATTTATGCAGTTCTGTGCAATACACCAAGTTGAAGCAAGTTAATTAGCAAGGTTTAGGAATTATACCAATGTCAAAAGGGAAAATTGTGTGTGAAAAATAGGGAGACTCCCTCCTAAATAGGGAGAGTTGGCAACATTGAGTGGTGCACAAGCAAAAATAGTACGGCGGCCATCTTGAATTTTTGTATCGTATCTTCTCTTGACACAGAAAATCGTAACAAATGGGGTTTTCAACATTATAGTCATTTGTTCTTGAATTCTACATGCTTTAATCTTAGGCACATCAATGATTTTATCGAGTGAACGGCAGACATCTTAAATTTCCCCCACGAATTATGTTGCTCTCCTTTCTCCTTATTAAAAATGATATGGAATTGAAATTGCCTTTAATGCATTACAATATGGCATTACTGATGAAGTCTGGATATGTTTGAGTAAACGTTATGTAACAAACGTTTCGCATAGGTTTGATATGTGAAACGTGTTTGATGCGATGTTGGAGATAATAAAAATATAAGATTGCTGACCTTATGACCCCTTATAAATCAGGTTTTCGTTTCTCCTCCATAATTATGTATTATAGACGCAAAGGGTTTTCACCAACAAGCTCGACATAACAAATTGTTATAAAGTAGGTTCGTTGGGGGCATCTTGATTTTTGTTTTTTTCACGAAGTTTGTTTTTGTCATCTACCTCTATGAAAGATGATGGAGATTTGAAATTACATTTAACAGATTGTTGGTGAGATCTAGATGTCCTAGAATACAATTTTTGTTGGTCAAGAAAGAGATATAAACATTGGTTTTTAAAGATATTTCATATAGAAATTGTATTGTATATCCTTAAGTTTAAGTTTAAAATAGCAGAGCTGGCAGACATATAATTCTCATTTGCACGTGAAAATGTGAGTGCAATATGTTTTCAAAGGTCAGGAAATCTAGTTAGTAAATTTTAAATATGAACGAAATCTAACAAGCGTTTTGGTCAAAATGTCTTTGTAAATCAGTTCAGGGTGAACGTCAAGTTATGTTCTGTGTCTCTGTTCGCTTTTCTATACAGTCAAACCGGTCTATAAAGACCACTCAAGGGAACCAAGAAAAGTGGCCTTTATAGACAGGTGGCCTTTAAATACAGATTTAACTTAGTTGGAATATGAAGATGAAAGGATCTAAAAATGCTGGACATTAAAGATAGGTGGTTGCCAAAAAGAGGTGACCTGAAGGCAGGTTTGACTGTATATGCTAGCTAGCTCTCTTGCCATTGCTGATCTTTGACCATTATGTTTCTACTGTTGGCATAACCTTCATTTTTTATTTGACCAAACTAGAGACTATTTTACGGTATAAAATAAGCAATGATTCATGCAGTTTTACATTTAGTTGCTATTCTCATACAAGATACGAGGAGGATTGTACAATACTCGTCAAGTCTATATTTGACTCAACGTGTTGTGTTATTGTTTTCAAATGTAAGAAAGATGTTAATATACGGAATGTGTGCCTGTCTTTGTTTGTTTGTAACTTTAACTGCTAGTTTCAATTACATTTCCACAACTGCAAATGAGATATAATTGAATAGAGACACAAATATTGAAACAACGTGAGCTGCCTCAAACGTATTATATGATGACAACACCAGTGTTATCATATATACACATCATCTTATAGATTTTTAAGTGTCACATTTGTTTGAAAATTGTGAAAGAAAATATGGTATTGTGTGTATTTCCGATAACAATAATCGTACTTGGGTCATATTGACATTCCACTCCGTACAATACGTATCTTCTACTATTGTGTGTATGCTACATGGTTTGTATTGTCATTGTTTGTTGTTGTGCTTTTGTGTGCTTGGAATGTAATTATTACTTGTTTATGGGGTTATTAGTGCTGTAGATCTGCGTCGTTTATTTTTGATGTTTTGTTTTTGAATGAAAGTCGATTGAAGTCCATAATATGATATTTAAATAACGATAGTTACCTTCCAAAGCTAAATAATCTCTGCTCAGATGAAGAAACCTGCAACGTCATGTTGTAAACATGATCTATATCTAATGAACTGTTTATGCAATATAAATGTAGAAATAAAAGATACATGTGATATTCCTATTAATCAATGCGTAAGACTGTTAATAGCAATATTATGGCATGTACGTACAACATGTACATCGCATAACAAAGCCGAACGAGTAATTGTCTGTCTTTGAAACATCTAAACATTTTTGTTTTATTGACGCATTCATCGGTACATTTCTGCATAACTATCAATAGTCACTCGTGGTGTTGCAGTAGAAGAAATGGGTTAATAAGGGGCACCATATCTTAAAGATGGCATACAACAACCAAGGAAAAAAACAGATAGAAAAAATAATGGTCCCTTGAATCAACCACATCGTCTGTTGAAAAACATATGAACAAAAAATAC
>JAUMGZ010195796.1:0-12880 GCA_032359645.1 Pododesmus macrochisma | reverse complement strand
GTAATCAATTAAATCGACATCACAACAATCATCATCAAGACTAGTAATTCATGCGGACCGACGTAGTACGGTACGCAGCACGTAACCAGGCGATGTGGTTAAACCGGTTAAATGAGGCATCAACCTTCCCACTTCCCGCATGAGACTAGAAGTCTTAAGTTTAAAAATACATTTAAAAATATAATAAATACACTTCATGGCGTTGTAAATCATCTCAACAACTAACCGCCCACATCAATTGTCCATACAAATCCAAACATGTAAAAAGTATATATACTAAAATATAAAGATATATACAGCTTAAAGAACTAAACTTGCACAAAGACAAAGGGTTTTCTTATATGTTGCAAGTTATTTACAGATAAGGTTAATACAACTGTATATTTTCAGTAACTAAAGATAGAAACTAAATGGCTATTACCTAACTTGGTGTCCCGTAGAATATTAAGAATTTTCCTTGGTTCAACTTGGATATCAAAACAGATAGGATGTGTAAGTCCGGGGAGTCGAACCATGAAATGTGGATCCCCTCCGCCTGTTAATTGAATAAAATGCTTCATCAACTCAAAAAGATGTAAACATCAGATATAAAAAAGATTAAAAACACAGTTTATATATTGTAGGATTAGTAAATCCAACATATAGTTAACAAGCGTTTTGCGTGTAACTATGTGTAAGGATGTTGCAGTAATTTGCACGTGTTGGCTATGTAAACAAATTTAGTAGCCAGAGAGTTATTTCAGGGGCGATTATTCTATATGATTAACTATAAACAGCATACAAAACTATCGGGTACAAAACAGATTATGTGGCTCCTTTTTGAATACTATATTACGTGTATCAATAGATTATGATTAACACTATAACTAGGGTACATCTAAGACAACATTAAAATTTGGATGAATCTCGGACGAGGTCTTCGCATACAGACAATTGTTTTTACTTATGATATATTTCTTTGTGGATCGTTTCAGTGATCGTTTCAAGTTTCTATTGATGTTACAATTATTTAAATCACACAACAATGTAAGTCTTAAAGTATGTCTTTGTACAAAATGACTTATATTTTACGTCATGAATTGATTTTAGCCGATCTCGACCGAAGGAAGGTCAAAAGTGGACTTTGCTTCTACAAATCCCGCCCGTTGTAAACTTTCGCTTTAAACGACTTCTCCTCTGAAATTACTGAGCATGTTTTTAACAAAATTTGGCAAAATTCACCCTTAGGAGAAGGGGATTGACGATTGTACATGTAAAAGTGAATTATCTAACCCCCTCAGTAAACGGGTGGGCGGGGCCAAAAAGAATAAATTTCACAGTAACCCTTTAAACGACATCTACTTTGAAACCATTGAGCAGATTTTAAATAAATTTGACAGAAGCACTTTTAAAAGAAGGAGATTCAAGATTGTACAAATGAAGTCTCTGACTCCTCCTGGGGACCGATGGAAGGGTCAAAAGGGGTAAATTTTACTGTATGCCTTTAACTGACATCTACTTTGAAACAACTGGGCAGATTTTAAACAAATTTGATAGGAAGCATTTTTAATAGAAGGAGATTCACGGTGGTACTAATGAAGTCTTTGACTACCCTTGGGGACAGATGGATGGGGTCAAAAGGGGTAAATTTTACTGTATGCCTTGAACTGACATCTATTCTGAAACCACTTGGCAGATTTCAAACAAATTTGGCAGGAATCATCCTTAATGGAAGGTGATTAAAGTTGTACAAACGAAGTCTCTGACTTCCCTTTAGGACAGATGTATGGATCAAAAGGGGTCAATTTTACTGTATGCCTTTAAACGACTGAAACTACTTGTCAGATTTCAACCAAATTCGGCAGGAAACATCCTAGGGGAAGGGGACTAGTGGGTAGAGCCAAAACGGGGTAAATTTAACTGTGTGCATTTAAACAACAACTCAGAAAAAATTAGCGGATTTCAACCTGGCTTCTTGACCATGTGATCGATACAGGCCCAATTGGCATATTGTTCAAATGATGGGACTTACTCCCCATTGGTGCCACTTGGGGCCACAATGGGGAAAATAAGCGAAATTTCAAAAAACTTTTTATGATAAACTAGAAAGCTGAGTAGTAGTGATTGCTTTGGTATTTGGTACCATTAGTGCATAGAAACCAAGGCATGACCTTTTGGTCAAAAGTATTCCAAAACCAACATGTTACGTATAGGCCTATTTCGGCCATATGGACGTTAAGACCCAATGGGTCTCTTGTTTATTTTTAAAATCTTTACCCCTGTACATTTTTTTCAAGCTAAGTATGATACTTATATTGCCTTCTTAAGACTGTAATACCTACCTCCATACCCCACGTGACGCCCACGTGAAGGTGCAGGTGCAGAGCTCGTCTGGGGGGACGCATCTAAAGGAAGAAAAGTGTAGTATATGATTAATAATCACTCACGTTTATAACCACATACATTCCAATATGTAAAAACACCTGTTTGAAATTAGAATTTAAAAGTGATAAGGTTTAAGATTTTTTTTAAAAGCTTTCTCGGCAGCGCTATACACTATGTGTGTGCACAGTGTTGCATTATTATAAGATTGGGCATGCAGTTCTATACCTTCAACTCGTGCATCATCCGCTTGTGCTTGGTCAGCCAATATTTGTTCGTCTGGTTTTGTCACAACCATCGACGTCAATGGAGTTACAAATTTGTACTAGAACAAACAACAACATGAAATAAAACATCAAATATGTTATTATAATAATATACGGAAAAAATGAAAAAACTTTTCTAAACATTATGATCTTTTATGAGAAAGAATTTATACTGTATACATTAACACTGATTTATCATTTTCAAAGATCAAACAAAACAATAACAATTACATCGATTTCGATAAATGAAAGAATTATTAACCATTAAGATCTCGATTGGAAAAACAGAAACATTTTAGCAAGTTTGGATGAAATTTGTCAAGTAGATTTTACAAGAAGTCGAAAATGTGAAAAAGTTTTGCTATATATACATATGTGTATATGTTGAACTTTTAACCAAAAACGCATAACCTATTTTCAACCCAGTGTCATGCCTTGAACAAACTTGGTTGGTCATTGCTTAAAGTTACTACATACCAACATAATTATTAAGCTCTAGGCCATCTAGTTTATAAGGAGAGTTTTTGAAATTTTGTAAAATTTTCCCTTTTGGCCCCTTTGGGGCAGAGCCCTATTAATTGTGCAAATAAGAACCCCCTTCCACAGGGATGCTTTCTACCAAGTTTGGATGAAATTGGTCCAGAAGATTTGGACAAAAAGTCAAAAATGTCAAAAGTTAAAACATTTGTTGTGTTGAACTTTGACCCTAGCATGCGTGACCTATTTTGACCCCAGGGTCACGCCTTGAACAACCTTGGTTCTCCATGTCCTAAAAGTGCTACATACCAAAGCCAGGACTTTTAGTTTAAAAGAAGATTTTTGAAGTTTTGGACCCCTAGTGGGGACTCCTTGGGGCCATGCCTCTTCATTTGAACAAATCTTAATCTCTTTCTCTTATTGATACTTTTTACCAAGTTTGGATGAAATTGGTGCATTGGTTTTAAAGACGAAGTCGAAAACGTAAAAAGTTAACGACGATGGCACCGCCGACGCCGGACGGAATTGTACAAGAAAAGTCCCCTTTGGACCATCGGTTTAAATGGACCAAAAACTAATACCTTTAATGATAAAGCCACTATTTTCTGCTTAATGTCTTCTTTTATCGTGTCATCTCCTACAGCGTTCATTTCATCTGTGAGCTGCTTAATTGACAAATACGCCCACATTTTCTCTGTCGTTTTCTTTGACTGGGTCCCTGATTCTAAATTTGATGCAACTGGACTTGAAGTAGCTCGGTTTGGCGAGGCTGGTTGAGCTTCTGAACGTGACGTCATATCTAAATCACCGACCGTTCCATGCCCTGTAACTCTAACAGATAAATCATTCAGAGAACCTTCCGCAAGTTTTCCAGCCACAACGATTTCCGTTCCGTCGAAGTATGTATTGAATGTGGATTTTGTAGTATTAATAACACGTCCATTATGGTCATTTATGTACTGAAATGACACGTTTTTCAGAATAGTAATCGAAATTTCATCATAGAAACCACTGATCTGCATTGATGCATCAGAATCTTCGTATATCCGCCGAGCCAGTCCATGATTCTGTAAACTTATTCTCTTAGTGAGATCAAAGTCAGCATCGCGACCAAATGCCAAACAAAATATGGGTATATCTTTCGTATTAATTTCTTTGACGTCATCAAGGATCATATCTTTATTCTGTAGACCATCCGTAGGCTGTCCATCCGTCAGAAACACTATAACCTTAGAGCGGTCTTCTGACCGGTCCTGGTTTAAGAACCTGAGGCCCTGAGTCACAGCAGCGTGAATATTTGTAGCTGTGGAAATTATATGGAAAGAATTATTTAATATTTAGAAAGTTCATTTATCTTATGTTAAGCTTTTTAACTCAGTTATTTCATATGTTCGCAAAATTACATAATACGGGGCGCTAACAACTTAAAAATACAAACTGTGAACTTGTAAAGAGTAAGGTGTAACCTGCATTTTTACTGATGACAACCACATTATGCTGTGTTTTTCATTAGGCCATTCCAAGTATTTTTTTCTATGTTTAGCGTCGGCGGGCGGGTAGGTGTTCATATTATATATGAAAAACAAACACAAATCTACCAATGAACGTATTTTTTCCGGAAAAATGCCGAAATGATTTCTATTTTACGCACCATTCGGCCGAGCCCCTTTATTTGAACAAATATGTACCCCCTTCCCCTCGGAATACTTACTACCACATTTGAATAAAATTGGTCCTTTTGTTTAGTAAAAGAAGTCGGAAATGTGGAAAGTTTACGACGGACGGGATTTGTATTAGAAAAGTTCACCTTGGATATACTAAAGAACTCTTTTCACATTATCAGTATCCTTAGAAACTACAACGTCAATAAAAGCGCACAGACTGATTGTTCATCATTCGTGAGAAGGTTTAATAACCGAGTTAACGTAGAAACATTCACTCTTGCTTACCACTGTTCTCGCTCCTAAATCTAACAGCAATGTTTTCTTTTTCAGTTTAGGTTTTGTATTTATTTGTCTTTTGCTCTCCTTGTGTTGACCAACGTTCATGGATGAATACAATAAAAAGGACGCCTAGTTTTATTGCCTTATTTATTTACTTTTCAATTAGAATTTTTATTTATTATTTATTTACTTTTCACTTCCTGTTGGAGTATTTTGTGAAACGTTTGTTCAAATGTGGATTTGTAACCGTTTTACACATCTCATTTGATCGGTTATTTAAGTACATTTTTGCATCACAAATCAAATGTGTACACAATCTATTATCATAGGACCTACCTCCGTCTGCCTCCATTGCAGAAAGATCTTTTTGCGCTTCTCTGATATTGGTAGCAGAAACTGACTGTAGAGTATGCTTCCAAAAGTTGACCTCATTGGAGAAAACAGCAAAGCTGAAGCGATCCCCTTCATGCAGGTCTTCTATGATCCGTCCCATTGCTTCTATGAGTTGACTCATTTTGAGACCATCCATAGATCCACTTTTGTCCAGTATAAATAAGACATCTTTTGGTATTGGTTCCATCTCAGTTGGTGCAAAGAAGTGAACGAAATAACCGTCCGCAACCTGTTGAAATAGGTACTAATTATAAGCGTTATGTATATAAGTAGAAAATAATGCAATCTTATTAAAATCAGCTGTTTGTTCGTCTCCGCTAACTTCGTACTCCGCCTCAACCAACCATCTGGAGTAGTCCTTATTTGTTTTAGCGTGTGTTCTGAAGCACCAGTTCCCAGTCGAATTTTTGATTGGTTAATACAAAGGTCATCGGGACGCTCTCATCTACGGGTACTACTTCAGATGGTCGTACAGCGGAGCCGAACAAACAGCTGAATTTAATCAGATCGAAAATGATGAACACTATAAATTAACTCAAACGTTGTACATAAGGTCAGTGTGCATGCTTTGAACAATGCCTGACCTTTCGCCTATTCTTCAATATGATGTAAAGAGATGTACCGTTAATTTCATCATAAAAAGAATAAGATACAAAATAGCATAAAGGTATTATTCAGTCAAGCATCATGCATATCTGGTTTTGAGAGCTGTAGTACGCATTATGACTGTGTTTTATATTGCATACCATCACACAAGAGATAGAGATCTATCATATATGAAGTATATATAGACATCCATTTGTACTTTGTTTGAAAATGTAACCAAAAACAATTAATTCTATTAATAACAGACCTGTAACACTCAAATGTGTAATGACAACAATGCCTTTGATCTTGTTGAAATTGTACATGAATGACTCCATGAGAGCTTTTAAAATGTCAGAAATCAGAAAACTTTTCAATGTATTTCCTCGAAAAAAAACAAAATGATGTGGTCACAAAACAAGTAATACGTCACATTTACATGTATTTGCATATCAATGCAATTCTCTACCTGGAACTTACAAAGTAAGTTATACGTCACATTTATAATTCATAAGCGATGCAAGCAATGATATGTTCTACCTGAAACGTTCAAAGCAAGCAATGATATTTTCTACCTGAAACTTTCAAAACATTTAATACGTCATATTTATATTCATATGCAATGCTATTCTCTATCTGAAACTTTCAAAACATGTAATACGTCACATTTATATTCATATGCAATGCTATTCTCTATCTGAAACTTTCAAAACATGTAATACGTTACGTTTATAATTCATAAGCAATTCCAGCAATGTTATTTTCTACCTGGAACTAACAAAGTTATACGTCACATGTATATGCATAGCAATGCTATTATCTACCTGGATCTTACAAAGTAAGTAATACGTCACATTTATATTCATAAGCAATGCTACTCTCTACCTGAAACTTACCGTTAAGTCACCCGTATCCTGTTCCCGCTCAATCTCGTATTTGACAACAAATCTGCCAGATATGCCTTCTCTGGAATGACGCTTTTGTTCTAACATGCTGGGTCTATATACAATATTCGCAGTATTTGGCTGAGGTCTTTCTATTGTTATATCTGTTTCCTGGTCTTAAAGATATAATATATTTATATTATGCCTATGTTTCGTATAAACGTCAACGAAACAACGAAAGTTAGAATATAAAATTATGATACATAGAAATACAATGCAATCGCTACTGTCCCAAACAACGTTCTCTTTGGAACATATCGTTACATACATTGTAGGTTAGCACATAACACAATGGCAATTTAGAAAAAGAAACATTTTAAAAGCGACCAAATTAAAATATGCCCATAACAGATTTCCTGATTCAAGACGGGAGAAAACCCAATTATTAACAATTAAATGCTAAGGCTAAAGGAAAGCAGGTTTGGAGTAAAAAAAAAATGCATAAAAAATAACGCAAAGTTAAAAAAAGATTTACAAACTACTAAAAACCCTATACATTTTAACATATTACACGTATTTTAAGTTACTTGGAATCCTTAGTGCTGTAGACGTCCACTACTTTTATGACGCGTGAAGTCAGTTTCTTTGCACTGTATAACGGTACTAGTATATCTAATTATATTTTATCATAATGCTGAGATAGTTTGCTATGTACTAAGATAACGGGTTAAAGAGTAAGTTGAATGCAGTGCAACACTCAATATGTTGTCGGTTGTTCCTGTCTACTGTAGGTCGAGGTCTTTTGGTAAGTTGCAATCAGACAAAACCAACGTAAAGAAGACAATTGCACAAAGTTCTTAATTACTTCATTAATGTTCATGTGCATAGATATATTTAATATGAATTATTAATTGGACTTTCTGTTTATGATAATTGTGAAATTGAACTACATTTGTATAAATTTGCATGAACACTAATACTTATCTACTTAGTTTTCTTTAAATAACGAAATTTAACCACGTGTATAATTTTAGTTCGGTAATTTAATAACGCATAAATCTTACATTAAATAGGTGATTACATCTAGTGAATTATACTTCAGGGATTATGTAAATGGATTTGGCCTTCGTCAGACATACTCAGTATTATTTGATTAAGCACTGTAATTACATAATTGTGTTAGATATAAAAAGTTCCAATGATGTCTTTTTGAATTACTAGCCAGAGTAAAAGATAAGTATCGTTTCGTATATCGTATAACTCTTGACATGAGAAAAAGAGAGTTTGATCAACCAAGATATGAGAAGTTTATTTTTGTAATCTTGTATTGTGTAGCATAAAATATATGTGTAATAGCGCCGTAAGATTTGATACCAGAATCCAGCAAGTTTTAGATTAACATATCGCACAAGATCATTCCGGGTTTTTCCATTCTTTTTTGCATGAAGTAAATAGGAAAATCTTTAGAATCTACTCGTCTACAGAGAATTGTTTTTATTTTAGTACACGATGCGGCAGCGGATAGTTCAGAACTGAATGTTTCTCACTTTTACTTATTATACCTTTTTCACTAGGAAATAGGTTTATGTCATTGATTTTATCTTTTTATGTCAAGTCAGACAGATTGAAGGGTAGGGGCCAGAGAGAAATCAGCACGTTCTTCGGAGGGGACGCTAAGCTGGCGGTCCCGTGAATAGGGATTTTGTGACCACTGGCAAGATAAAGATCCCCATGCGAAGTTCGATAGAAGAGTAGGTGGAAACGCCGTTGCATGGGATCATCCTTCTTTGTGAACTATCCCTATTGCACAATGTGCCCCCCTTCCCCCAAAAAATTATCCCTATTGCTAACATGTTTTCCCGTTCCTGTCGCCGCTTCTCTTCTCGTCCTATCGTTTTGTTTGTCTCCTTTGGTCATTTGTCACGATATTGGTGAACTACTCTGGAAGTGTCGTTAAGCCCTAATTCAATGAATCAATAAATTAGCGTTGTATGTACTATTAGTTACATTGGATAATATCTATAGTATTTTGAAGTGCATTTGTACTAGTAAGTGTGCGTATATATGCTTTAACTTAGAACAGCGTGTTGTACTTTTACTGAAGAACTTTTGAGTACAGATGAAGTGCAAGTTAGTTATCGTCATTACTATGAACTGAAACATGAATGTAAGTACGGACAATCAACACGAGGAGAGAGTGGTCGTGGCTGCATAACGATCAAGATTAAATTTCTACTACTTAAAAAGATCATCGTCGTAAAACGTTTAATGATTTCTAAAGTAGTTAACTACTCGTGAAAAGTATATTAAAGTCGTCTGTACTGAAAACAAATATTATGTAATGCAATTATGCCTGAATGTGATTTTTACATGTTCATGAAAGATTTGAATTTGGATTGATCAGTTAATTTTTTAAATAATGATTATATAAACAAGCAGAATAACACAATTGTCACAATATTTATATCCGTTACGTGAAATACAGAAGAGAACGATATCATATTTCATCTTTGTAACTGTCAAATAAAAGACTCCCAAGTGTTCAGTGTGCTTCTTAGTAAATATATCATCCATGTTTCTATGTGGACTTTAGCAGAATCAGGTTTTCTTAGTATATAATACGCGTACATTGTCGTTTTTAAAAGATTTCTAACTTACTCTAGTACTTCACAACTTACTTTAGTACTTCACATAGGTAACGTTTGTTACTTTGATATAAACTGTGTCCATGTCTTATGAAAACAACATTTTTGAGAGAGAGAGAGAAAGAGAGAGACGGACGGACGGACGGACGGACGGACGGACGGACAGACAGACAGACAGACTGAGTCCAAGTCAATTTTCTTTCAATGTAAGACCACCGATAGTTAATTCAAGAACAAACGAGAAAATCTGGACATGAATTCAGAGTTGACTGTACCAGGCAAAAAAACCATTTCACCAAAAGATGCTAAGGGTGGAATTAAGTTTGAGTTTCCAATGATAGTGAAATGGTCCCAGTTAAGATTCGGAGTTAGTTAGTTTAGTTTTATTTTAACTCTCTAAGAATAATGTATGCCATCGTTACCTAGATTTAAAAAAGAAAGAAATTTAATCTTTAAAAAATACCGTCCAGGTAGAGATCATCCTGTTCTTGGTTTGTTATTTGTGGTACTCTTAGACTTGTTATAGGTCTGGACTCATCGATAGTAACAGCCACCATCATATCATCAACTGTCTGACCAGGATCGATATATATCACGTGTTCATATTGACCGAAACTGCGCTTCAGAAGTTCTTGGTATGTTAAGTTAAACGTCACTTCCGCCTGTGACGCAACATTAACCTCCACTAGGAATCGATTCGTTTCTCTAATTGGCCTGAAAATAATGTAACCGTTACAAAGCGTTAATGGTAAAACCAAAAGCTCAGTTTCTCCGTGTTCACATTACATGAATAACAAAATAATTAAGATGAAAGAAAGAAAAGATAACAAATCGTATCTCATGACTGAACAAATTGTCGAATCTTAAGAAGATTCAAACAATTTGAATCATACATTTAGCATTTGAAACCCAATAAATGTTGTCAGTGTATTGTCACGACGTTTTCTCCTATAACGACAGAAACGTAATGTAGACAATATAACTAAAATTAAAAGAGTGGAAAGCCGTGATTAGTGCATTCACAGCTTGCATGACAACGAACTCTCGGGACAAAAATGTATATATTATTATAATACAGTTTTCAATAATTGAATAAAACAAGTAACTAAATGCCAAAAGCAAAACACAACGAAACAACGCCAGCGAACATGTACATAATTATGATTTGGTAACGTCATTGTATATTTATGGTAATAAGAAATCTGCTTGTACATGTAATTTACTCAATTGATGTACGGGCACTGTTAATCATAAAAATAAATTTGTTTCCTAGACAATCCTCATTTGTTTGATTAAGTCTTATAGAATTAGAATACTAAATGTAGTGGCTACAGACAAACCTATACAGAATGATTGACAAAAACGTTCTTCCTTAATTGAAATGACAGCCTCATCGAGATAAAAATGAATGTGTGTGTTCCCCATGTGCTTGTGGAATATATATCAAAAACTGTCTATTACGTCTGTATCAACTCTTTCGCGTCGGCAGTAAAATATCTCGTAGTCGAGGGCATTGGTCATCCTATTTCAGCTTCTGATAAAACTTTCAGATGTGAATAGATACAGAACGACATATTCTAAAACTACAGCTAAGAAGCAAACTCTTAAAAATAGTAAAAGTGGAGATAGTGTTGATCTTTCTGGAGAGTGGTTAAATCTGCCATTAATGTGCCCCTTACAGAGAAGTGAGAGTAAATTATATTGCAACACGGTATTTGTTATCAAATGAAACTGTTTTGATATCTGATACCAGTAGAAGAATTTTGTACAAAATATTGTTTTTGAGCAACTTTTGGTTTCGCGTTTCATGTGTCGACTGACAGAAATGTTCCAAGTCATTTGTGATCACTTAAATTGCAAATCATTCCACGAAAAAATAACTGCTAACTTTTAACGGCACGTTAATCACGCGAACATCAACGCATTGCAAATTTTCCTTTTTTTTCTACAACGAAAACCCCCATGATTTCTTTCCCACATTTCCACACATTTACTGCAGTGCCGTAATATACATGTGTGTACATCAACACTCTTAGATGTCGTGTAAATATTACATTTGGCATGGCTTGATATGTTTTGCCTCGCATCTTAGAAATTGGCAAATGTTCGTGACGCTTTGCTATTAATTATGTAGAACGAGTTAAGTTTCTTATGTAAGTTCCACCATGACGCTCATGTGCACAGTGTTGACTTTCAATGATAACTCAGTAAGTACGATGGTATTATTATATCTTTTGTCACCACGTCTCTTAGGTGCCAGCTAAACATATGATGTCAAGAAGGAAATATATAGTTACAAACCTTTTAGTGATATGACCTGCACTTTGACCTTTTGCCTTAGCAGCCTGGTATCGTTGTAATGCCGCCTCTTTTTCTTCAATATTGCCCTCGTATACTTGTCCGTCTATTTCCCTGTTAAGCATACAAAAATAGCTTTTGTCTAATAGTGGCTTTATTAATTACAGAGACATTGATACTCCAAACTTCAAGTATATCGTATGATTTATATCAGTAAACTATGGTGGCTCATTGCTGCCAAGTGTCAGGTCGTCTTGTCGCGTGGTTCTGATGCAAGTTTCAAAGGCGACATAACAACAACATTCGTGTTGTTTTCTTGTAATACTGCCGTGCTGTCGTGATGTCGTACTTTTGTGTTGTTATAATGTCACCCTTATTTTTGTCGTGATGTCATAATGTCGTCTTTAATATTTGCAAATCGGCAATATGACAGCACGACAATAGCACGACAACAGCACGACACAAATATCAACATGTATATTAATAAGTGCATTGTAATTCCAACTAGTTACACACAGTTCATTTTACATTTTATACTACGCGAATTTCCAACACAAAATTTATAGAAAAAAATTATAGATACTAAAAACTAGAAAATTTAATAGTGCTTTCGCTCCTAAAAGTATAGTTTACAAGGAAAATTACAAGATTTATATATCTCTAACGAGCGAGTGGTCATATACTCGTAGGATAATATAACTCTTGTCAAGTATGTTTTATATTCACGAATACAACGTTTACCACCAGCACGGTGGCTCAGAAGTTAGGGTGTTCACTTCGTGCTGGTAGACTGGTGCCAGAATCCAAGGTCGTGGGATCGAATCCCGGTCGGGTCAAAACTTAAGACTTTAAAATTAGGCAATCTTCTCGCTCCCTGCTAAGCACACAGCATTACTGGACAGGAGGAGGACTGGTTGGCTCAGTGTCAGGATAATGTGACCGAGTAAAATATCATGTCAATGTGTCTGCGGCGTGATATTTCAGTGAAACAGCACTATAAAGTCGCCATAAGTGCGCACTGTCGCAAG
>JAUMGZ010195785.1:0-12880 GCA_032359645.1 Pododesmus macrochisma | reverse complement strand
ACGCTTGAGTACGACAGACTACGGTAGCATCTACGCTAGACTGCGTTAAAGAACGCCAAACTACGGTATATTTAGCAACTCCGTACTCTTTTGGGGACGTGTTGGCACTTGAGTAGTCTCATGTGTCTGGGGAACGGTCCTTTTACTGTACTTATCTATACTTCAACCTAGTTATCTGTAGTTGAACGTACTGTAACGTAACACTACCGTAACAATAGCGTACTGTTATGTACTGTAGAGTACGCTAGAGTACGTTAAGAGGGTTAGACTTTGCTTCAGTACGTTAGCATCACGGAAGCAAATGTTGCCTCTTACGTACTGCTCTTTTGAACATGTACAAAAATTAAATTGAAAATCACGGCTCCCCCAAGTTAATACCAAGTTAGCATCACGGACAAATACGGTACCGTGCGGATGCCGGTACGTTCAACTACGTTAGCCTCCACTACGTTCAACTACGTCCACTAACGGCTATGTGACCACACCTTAAGGCTGTCGCCCTGAGTTAATCCAAGGAACATACCACACAGTTTGACGTCGTAGTGCTGAAGGAAAGGTTAAGCACGAAATGTTCTATATTTTGTCCACAGGTAGTTGTTATTCAAGCCTTATGACCATTTAGTGGTTTATACACTTTTTAAACGGCATCGCGCAAACAGCATACTTTTTGTTGAAAATCTAAGTATTGTCCATGGCAGTCGCCATAGATATTTAGACACATTTAAGTATTGTCCATGGCAGTCGGTATAGATAGAAGATAGACACATCTAAGTATTGTCCATGGCAGTCGGTATAGTTAGAAGATAGACACACCTAAGTATTGTCCATGGCAGTCGGTATAGATAGAAGATAGACACATCTAAGTATTGTCCATGGCAGTCGCCATAGATATATAGACACATCTAAGTATTGTCCATGGCAGTCGGTATAGATAGAAGATAGACACATCTAAGTATTGTCCATGGCAGTCGGTATAGATAGAAAATAGACACATCTAAGTATTGTCCATGGCAGTCGCCATAGATATATATAGACACATCTAAGTATTGTCCATGGCAGTCGGTATAGTTAGAAGATAGACACATCTAAGTATTGTTACAATATAAAACCATACACAGACTTCATTATTTGATACAGGAACTAACTTGGAATCCGTTCATTAGACAACCCTGCAAATTGATTCTACGTATTTTCCTTTGTTTACACCTGTGGTCATATAAACCCAAGGACAATGACGTCACATTCCCGTGAACACTCAACTGACAATGAAAACACACGGACATTTAAACAAATATATACAAAATACTAGAGTTTAACAGTAAAAACCATTGTGAGTATGGTTTTCTGAAGAATATTTGAAAGGAATCATTCATTTAAACACACAGAACCACTGGGTCCATTTTAACCCACTAATCTTGGCACCAACTTTCCTAACGTCATTGCAATGCAGGTAATAACTACATTGTGCATCTTCTTCATTTAATTTGCAGGCACCTATATTTTTTAATTAATCATTTTATATGAATGTTTTGTTAACAACTTATACGGGGGAAGGCAGATCTATAGAGTTATTATAAATCTTAAATTCCCAAGACACACTACTGGCGCCTTGAATGCCATTCATTTCTGCTTATATGGGTGCAGGCGATAACTTAACTTCAACAAGATAGTAATTCTGAATGCGCTTCAATGCTTATGATTATAGAATATAAAAGATGTAACAGAACATGTTACTGTAACAGGGTCAATAAATATCACTGACTCCGCTGGGGTTAGAACCTGGAATCTCAGATTCTCCTCTAGCGCTAGCTGGTAGGAGTGTTTTAAAGCTACTTTGCACACTGTGACATTACCTAGAAGAGTGACATCCGAGGGATGGCGGCCAAAGCCCCTACTGTATGACATGGCACGTACAAAGAACGTATCTATAGTGACATGAACGGATGACATAACATAGAGTTGGAACTTTAATATTAACTCTTAAAAACATCGTGATGATAATCATCAGACCACATGGTTATGATCAAACTTCCACCCCGTCTCGATTAAATCTACAAAATATTCTTTGAGGAGTTACGTCTGTATACGTAACTCCACTAAAATAGCTGAATCATAACGTACAAGTCACATGCGCATCTTAAAGTGACATACATGTACACAGCTCCGGTACAATTACTTCAATTTAACGAAATATCTATAATAGCGCTATAATTAGATGATCTGTCACAAAAAGAATATTTTTGATAAGATGCAAGGTTTTAAGCCAGCGAAATTGAAAAAAAAAATCACGCAAACCCGCTTCCTGATCGCCCATTATCTCTCATTAATATGCAGACGAAGTTAGGGTGGACAAAAATACAGTTTAAAAATAGCATCAATACCAGTCACCTTAACTGAAAAAATTGTACAAATCAAGAACGCGCCTGACACAATTCATAACTTCTAAGCACAGGTCAAATCGAATTCTGATACACCTATATCACTGAATGAATTCTGCCCGATAACATAAACAAAAACAACAACAACACTGTTCAAATATCTGTACTGAGCAATACCCATGTGAAGACGATTTGGGGATGGTGTCCAAAATCATCGCCTGTCAGTCACTTATAATTCGCCCGAATTATAAATGTTGGTTATTTTTGAAATTTGGTAACTTTGTGAAGATACATGAGCTTCAGGTTTAATCAACGAAAAGTTACTTACTTTTAATGTTAAATAAAAATAACCATTTTTTTTGTAAATAAATTAAAAACCAAGCAAAAATGACTATTCGTTAGTGTGTATGTAACTTTAAGGTCGTGAAAATACTACCAAGTCTCAACTTAATCCATTGAATAGTGTTTAGGGAGATTCGGATTACAACATAGACTGGCTGGACGGATGGACAGGCGGAAATGAAGACTCCTTTATATCCCCGCAACGAAATACACTCAGACAGCTTTCTAAACACACACACGCACGTATTATAGAATACAATTTGTCGAACAATTGATAATTCTCCTAAAATATAAGTCCAAATATATGTTCATTGCGTGTTCCTATCGCATGTCTTGTGCAAATCAGGTTTCCTTGATGAGGAAATAAAACCATCAATTTGCTTCGGAACCAGACGACACGAGCAAGCAGACGATGCTATATGTACGGTATGTCATTATTGCCAATAACCACAAGACTTTATTTCGAAATTCCGTATTACTGTTACATGGGAAACGGTTCTTCAAAGAAACATCTGAGAGACGTCTCTGTGAGCGTTGCATAGTTATCAACATAATTCATTCTATCCATTTAGGCGCGTGAATTGCGTGATTTGCATCAACATCTTAGGTCTTGGTGCTTGCAAGAATGTTGAAATTTATATTACATGCATCAAAACAGACAATTGTATTCTATGCTAGGCTTCTATTATATGTACATGTAACATGTTAAAAAAATTCTGAGTGAAACTTAAATTCTATTCACGTTCAACCTTTGTCTTTTTTCAATTCTTACTTACTTGCGAACAAAAGCTATTTTATATTGAACGGTTCAAGTATCCAAGTTCTATACAAAATGTCTCACAGTGAAGCATCATTATTGATCTGGCCTACGATCACTATGACAATGCCATGAGTGTATTTACGACTTTTAACACGAAAACATAAATTGTATCACATTCTTCTCTCTGTAACATAATGAGACTTATCTTTTGTAATTCCCATGAGTTTTAGTTATGTATCTTTCCATTAAAGTAAAATTCCGATATCGAGTCGGGATCGAATCACAAAGTCTTCGGCCGCACGTTTAACGACATGACCACCGCAACAACCCAACAACAGGTTGTGCAAATGACGTATATAAACGTACGGGTCATAGTTGGGGGGTTGTTGCGGTGGTCGTGTGGTTAAACGTGCGGGTCATGGCTATGCTTGGCGACGTGGACCGAAAGCTTTGTTACGGAATTTGACTTAAGTATATTATTAACTTTGTTCCTTTGTAAATGTGTAGAAGTGGATGTGTGACTCTATTTACAATAGTAGAATTTTCAACGACGTTCATATTGTATCTTTCCATTGTTATATATTGTATCTTATGTTTGTATCGATGAGTCGTAAGACTCAAGGTTAATAAAGAACTGGAACTTGAACTAGTCGGTCTTGACAATAAGAAAACAAATCACTTCTATTAATGTTGGTACGTTGTATGTTTTAAGGACAAGCATCCTTTCAACTCATGCCTGGGTCATATCAAAACGGTATCTGCTTATGACAGTGCACTCTTATAACAACTTAATCGTGCCTTTTCACTGAAATATCACGCATCGGACGCATTGGGGTGAGACTTCACTCAGTTACAGTATCTTGACACCGAGCCAACCAGTCCTTCATTTACCCAGAATGTTGAGTACTTAGCCAGGAGTGAGAAGATTAACTCACTTTAACGTCTTGGGTGTGACACGGCCTGGGATCGAACCTGTAACCCACTGCACACGTAGCGAACTCTCTTACTAAGCTATAGGGTCGGTAGAGGAATACAAAATAACATTTATCACTCTCTTACTAAGCTATAGGGTCGGTGTCGGGAAACAAAATAACATTTGTCACTAGAAACTTGCAATAAACTTTAATCACCGCCAACGTCAGAGTGACAACATGAGCTTCCTTTATTCTTCCAACAGAAGAGCAAGATTCCCAATGAGACGTGGTGACATAAGCACACATACAACGCTGTCATGTTATAGCACACTCACACTTCATGCTGTGGTATCTGGGGACGTGTGTCAAAATTACTTAAATATGAGTTTATTGTTAAAACATACTTTATAGGCGGCAAGCCAAAGGATCATTAACCGGGCTGTCAAACACTAGTCGTGCATTAACCAAGAGAGCATTAGCCGATTGTCAACCACTGGGTGACATTCTTCTTTAACTTACAAAAACGTAAAAACAACTACTGTAACAAGAGGGCCAAGCGCCTTAACTTTATCTAATAGATACTACAATAAACACGACTTACAATTAACCCAACAGATACTATAAGACTTGTGAAGAAGCAGATATTGATGTTTCCTACCAAGCAGTTTTAACCATCATAATATTTTCAAGAAGCTTGACGAGCTTGATCGGTTGTTAAATTTTATTTAACAACCAATCAATACACAAATGTCGTCTAAAGTTATCAAATGCAAGAAATCTGAAATGGGTACACAGCATGTTGACCAAAAGTCACGGGCTATATAAAAGGGCAAATCCAATAACCGACCAATTTAGATATTGTTTATGTTATTGAATGAAAAACTGAAGCATTAACAGATCTTTACGCTTGAAGAAGAGCGAAGTTATTGAAATTTAAAAAAAAAAAAGCGGAACCCTCATTAGAATTTATGATATAATATGGGTTTTCATGATTGCCGCTATGTCTGCCACTTTGGATTTGAGATCAACCAAAAACAACAACAACACTTTTTCAGGACCATAAGTCAATCCTCCCTACCAAGTTCGCACAATATCAGATCAGCAGAAGTTGTGTTTGAGTTCAAAGTAGGTTCTACAAAATGGCGGCTCTGGTGGCCATATTTGGATTCTAATTTACACGAAAATATAACAACACATGGCCAGGACTATGTAAGAAACCTTCCTACAAAGACACTGTCCCAGTAGAACTTAAATTTAAAATTTAAGTTTGATTTATATATGGTCTGGGTTTTCAAGGCGGCCACTATGTCAGCTATGCTGGATTTTAAATCCACCCAAAAATAACATCACCTTGTCCGTGCCGTAGCGCAATCATTTCTATCATGTTTCATTAGCGATATCGGTCATGTCCGATTTTAGTTTAAGTTCGAAATACATTTTCAAAATGGCAGCTCTTGCGGCAATCTTGGACTTCATATAGACTTGAAAAATAACTATGCTTTACCAAGATCATGTCAGGTACCATCCAATAAAATTTCGTTTAAACGTATCAGATTAAAACCAACTGACATACTTCGGACCATTTAGTTATTTATGATTCATAAATCTGAAAATCCTCCACTAATATCAGTACAAGGGAGATAACCCCTACCTTACTCTACCCTGTCCTCGTGTTGGCGATACATAAGTAGGTCGTTGCCATGTTTACGAGATCTTTTTCACTGAGTGGTAGACGCCCTCTCTTTGATCGGAGGTATGCCAGAATTGCACAGGCATGTCATAACATATTTAAGTCATGAGTCTGTCGGTGTGTACAACAACATACTGCCTTCATACACACTAAAAACTACATAGTTAAAAATGAATAGCTGAAAGTGTTTCTTATAAATATACGTAAGAACATCAAACGAATTAGCGCATCATTTAAGTTACAAGACAAAATGTCGAGAACAGTTGGTTTAGACATTGCAGATCGCGTGATAACAAGAATCGAGATGGACAGCAACCTTTCATTGCAGAAAAAGGTTACAATGAAGAGACAAATACGAAGAAGTGCCCCGTTATTAGTAAGATTTGTCAGTCACATAAACTTTCACGAAAGCTCATTGTTTCACTGTTGAAATGTTACATACTTACCCTATACAAGTGATGTATAAAGGATTACTTAATAAACTCCTCAGATGAGTACGTTATCCAGTGGTTATTATCGCTGAACGCTATTCATAATGCTGCTGATGTTGCAGACACTGTACACACGTCTTATTCTTTCTAACTTTCTCCCCTTTATATCCTCCTCGCTGTTGTAGGTATCACGACGTAAGTTAAATATACTTATATATAGTTCAAGGTGTAGTAACCCACGCAAAGTTTATCATACAGGAGAGGTGAGATACTTTCAGTGTTACAAGCCACGTTCAATCAGAAGCGTGCGTACATAATAAATACCACAGAATTCCTTCCGTGAAATTGTTTATTCCACGTTACTGAGTCGTTACATACAAACTCTATGTGTTATGTTACCATTCAGGTAACGATGACATAGGTAGCCGACAATATTCTTATTCAGTATAACATATAGTGTTATGATTTCATCAGGACGCCCCGTCAGAGCACACCGACACTTGCTTTTGCCTGAAGTCTTTATCAACTCAAATCAATTAAACGTCCCTTCTACTGTTTGCCTGCTGTGTTCACGTATTGCTTTTGTTAAAGACAGATTATTACGTTGAATACACTAGACCCGAAATGACAATAGCCTGGACTAAGGCTCAATGATTACTTTCGTATATTATGTGTGTACTTTCACAGGTGTAACAATTCCAAGTGTGCCAATGGACCTATCGGTTTCGGTTCAGAATGAGATTCTATGATAAACTTCACAATGGGATGGCTTTGTGTATTTCATACCAATACATGATGGTAATATCGACGATTTAAATCATATAACTAGGACTGTCTAGTATGTTAACAACTCCTTTATGTGGACTGCAGTCTATTGACTGGTCATATAATACAGACATGTAGTTTTAGAATATCTAAAAAGCTGGCAAAGGTTCAAATATAATCTTTAATATGAATAAATGTGTATAAATACAAAACCCTGGTCTTGTATGCGTAAAGTAGATTACTCCGCTGATCAGAAAACACATACAATGAATGATTCGATTATACCATGCATGCTATTATTGGCGTCCATGCTTAATCAGCAGGAATGCGCAATCATATATATATTTATTACCTATAAAATATGCATACGCTAAGGTATACAGAAAACATGAATAGCTCATATATTGCTTTTGATGCATAAAGAAAACTTCGTACACACGTACACGTGAAAGATATCATTCGTGGAAATATTTCATCATTTTCATTGAACACCTTGTTTAGTATTTCATGTATTTCAATTTTTACTTCCTTTTAACTTTTCTCTTTACTCGTGCAGTATATGGCATTCTTGGTACGTAATAAAGTCTGGGATTGAGAATTACGTTCCTCACTCCAAAGTATTTCATCTCATTTAACTTGTCTTCCTTATAAGTACAAGAAAATACATATTTATAAAGGTTTTTTTTATAACAAATGCGACGTCCGTATAGCGTACACAAGTAAAGTTGGATATGGCGGGCATGCCTTGTAACAAAACACGGGAATAAATGCTGCATTTTGACTGTTCAATACACATGAGTTAACTCTCATAGTTATGTATCTCTAGTAACCCCCCTAGTAATATAAACATATCTATATACCCTTAAACTATATCAAAAATTGTCTGCAAATTTAAAATAGAAATCTAGTGACTGTATTTATATTGCTAACGACTCAACCTATCATATACATGTATCACTTAACATAAGGCAATCCTCGTGATGTTTCGATATAATTTTGTTGTTGTTGTAGATGTTTTAACCG
Organism: Pododesmus macrochisma; assembly: GCA_032359645.1. Lineage (NCBI taxonomy): Eukaryota > Metazoa > Mollusca > Bivalvia > Pectinida > Anomiidae > Pododesmus > Pododesmus macrochisma. Next base: position 4,577 of record JAUMGZ010195785.1, on the reverse strand, counting down.
TATGTATAGTGTTAACTTTCACGATAAAAGGCCATGAGGGTCGTTATGCGTTCATCTGAATCTTTTAGTCTTTTGGTTTACAATTTGTGTTTCTAGTTGTGTCCCATGTGCCCGTTCCCCACTTTTAACAATGCTCACTGTCAAATGTATTTGAAAGTTGCCTATTAGTTTAAGAAGAGAAGTTAAAAAGGTTTAATTAAAGTTAACATATTTGCCTTGTATAAACTTTAACCTTTAATGTGTTACCAATCGTTTACCTAAGGGTCATGCCATAAACAAACCGGGTTCGCCATTTCTAAGGGTATAAACTTCATTACGTAAGCATTTTAATGTCGCGTAACCAGTGAGCCTATCATCTAAACCCCCTTCTCCTAGGATACTCCTACAAATGATTGATTATTATAACCAGCAGATTTTGAGAAGATGTGGATGGAGTGTGAACAAATCAAATATTATCATGAATTCTATATTTTGCAACACACTGTTTTAGTATATGATGATCACGTGGTGCTTGGGAGATAGGGGGTCTAAATAACCCATTCTACACCGTTTGAGGTAGGGGAACTTAAACTTTGGGACATGTAGATATATGTTACTGGGGACGTGTACAACACTTTCGAACTTTTAATATGACCCCTAGGGGCCTGGCAAGAGGGGATGGGAGTCAAATTTAGTCTTATGACAATCTAATCAAACATACACTTAATCACGAGTTCTACATTTTACAACAATAATTTTAGCATATGGTGATCAGGGGTGGGGAAGGGTACATGTAGGGGTGCTTTGGGGATATGGGGTCAAAATAACATTTCTTTAATTAAATATGGTCACGTAGCATATAAATTGGAACAGAAGGATCAGTACTACTTTTGCAAGTTCAAACATAGCGTTAATAAGACAAAACTGTGCGCACGGGAAATATGCAATGGTGTGTCGTCGACAACGTAGTTCTAGTTATAAATGAATTCCTATCTCAATACCATATTCCACTCCTGAGATTTGATAAAAAAAAAACACAGACTAAAAGGTTTGTAGTTTGTTCGACACCTTTAAAAGTTAAATGATTCTGTCGGAAGCAGCCCGCCAACTATAATGATCATTTAATAAATAACAAGTTAATCCTTATGAACGTCATTTTATGGATTTGCCAGGTTGAATATTTCATAATTATAAAATATGGGAAAATATGCACCTTATTTTGAACCTAAATAGTGCTGGTTACAGATGAAGTGTGGTTAGTTTCACTTTGCTCCATACACAGTCCTGTTTACTCCTCTGTGTAACTAGAATCCATTTTGCATATGGCATTACGCAGAAACACGTTCTCTTAGAATGATAACGTGTGATTGGCAATTAAATTAATGTCACTTTTAATCCTTAGTTATCTGTATTATTGTAATTTGTTTGGCTATAAAGAGACGTTTACCGACTTCCAGAGAATCGATTGTTGTTTAACGATGTTATATGTCGGCCATTACCAGTGTCAGACATACTTTAAACACTGTTACTCTCTGCAACTGAATATGCTTAAAACGAAAACCACAATTGTGAACGTCTATTACATCTTTAAAATATTTATAGCGCCGTATAGAAAGGGACCGTATTAAGGCGTGTAACGTAGACTGATATTGTAATATGAGAGCTGACTGACTAATGAGTTCTACATGTAATATAGGTAGTGGTGAACCCTTAGTACATTGAACTAGTAGAGCGTTTCTGACTGATTTATAATACAGAACCCTTAGAATGTAGCTTGTTGCATCTGGATTTAATGTCCACTTCAACTATGTTTAGGTCATATCGAGACGATGTCTGCTTGTGACAGTGCGCATGGATGACAACATTAACTTTAACCGCAGACACATTGCATGACATTTCAGTCGATTACATTATGCTGACACCTAGCCAACCAGTCCCCTCACCCCGAATGTTAAACGATCAGCAAGAAGCGACACGAGTACCTGATTTCAACGACTAAGGTGTGACATTATTTTGATAGTCTTGGTTGTGTATGGTAACGGTAGTGTATTTTATATAAAACATGGACACTAAGCTTAAGGTCTATACTTGATTATCTTTGTCGTTTATGGTAACGGTGATGTATCGTACATGCAGGGTACATTGCTGAAAATAAATACTGATATCTTGCTTTACAGACGAATGAACTTAATACACAAAGAACATTAGGATGACACATAAGCCCATATTTCTGATAGACATTATACCAGTGGTATGTCGTAAATGCTTTTATCGTCACTGACAAACTAATGAAAAGTGCTCAGTGAGATCACATAATACTGTAAATAAAGAGTCGATCAATAATTCATAGCAACAAGACAACATCAAGCCAACAAACATGAAACGAAACTATATATTTCACCAAATTTAGATATTTGGTGTATATTTTCTCGGGAAGACATTACTATCGATTGTTGTAATTTTTTGGCTTCTTCGACAAAAGTCACGTGAAGCAGCATGTCAAGTAATAACTATATGGCAATAAAACAACGTCCTCTATAATGTGTTCAAATAAAGCACGAAACAGCAATTCTTGGTTTGTTTTATTGGGCTTTTACGTAACTTTCAACACATGATTATGTCATATCGAGACGTTGTCCGTTTGTGACAGTGCGCACTGATTGCGACTTTATAGTGCTGTCTCACTGAAATATCACGCCGCAGAAACATTGACACGATTGTTCATTAGGTCAAATTATCTTAATAATCACCGAGTCAACCAGCCCTTCTCCTACCCAGAGTGCTTAGCAGGGAACGAGAAGATTACCTAATGTTAATGTCGAAGGTTTGACGCGGCCGGGGATCGAACCCTTGTTTTCCGAATTACGAAGCGAACAACCTGTCATTAAGCTATCAAGGTGGGTTAAACAGTGCTTTAAGAACCCTTGCCTTCCCGATAACGAAGCGAACACCCTGTCATTGAGCTATCAAGGTGGGTGAAACAGTGCTTAAAGAAACCTTGCCTTCCGATAACGAAGCGAACACCCTGTCATTGAGCTATCAAGGTAGGTGAAACAGTGCTTGAAAGAAATGTTCCACATTTTATGTTATCCAGATTTATCGGTTCCCAGGATCATTAATGATTGACATTTGTCATTCCGTGGTGTCGTTTATAGATGGTTAGTAAACTTTGTTCGTTTGTAGATGGCAAGCAGACGTTCAAAGCTGTAGTTTTTTTTCCTTTGGGAATTAAAATATCGCGTATATCCAATATCTCATTTCGCTAGATAATTCAACGTTAGTGTTACTATGAACAGTGTGCTTTAAATTTTATTGATTGTTTTGGAGAAACAAATTTTTCCACTAACGCATTATCGTGTAACGTCACGGAGCGTGTTAATATATCGTCTTGACGTATTGGCGTTTGTATCACGTCCCAGGACTGGTTATCCCTCAAAACTAAAGGACTCATCAAAACCAAAATCAAGACGAAGACTTGAATTAATAATTCACAGAGCAAGTTCAAAAATGACCTTCGATTCCTTCACAAACATTTTAAGTTCATTTGTTACGTATACTGATGGGTCAGTCAAATTGTTCCTAACACGTTTCCGCTCAATAACTTCAAACTTCAAAAAAAAAGTAAGGACTCTTCTAAAACCAAATGCCCCAGTCATAGTGTCACGTTTTGGCCGTCACGTTTAGCTACGTTTGAAAACGTGACAGAACGTAGCTACAACGTGAGCAAACGTTGAACAACGAGGCACAACGTGGCGATATCGAGGATAGAGCGTGGCAGGGGCGAGGCATAACCCGGCCAACATTTGCAACTCGTTGGATCAGAAATGGGGTACAATGGCACGGCCAAAACGTGACACTATGACTCGGACAGAAGTAATGCAGCTTTATTTTGTTAATAAGCATAAGTTGAACACGACATTGCTTAAGGTGAATATCGAATATGTACTTTGCGTTCTGATTGGTTCTTTAAATTGTGTTTCATAATTGGTTTTTCCGTTAAAACTTTTTAATTGGTCAGTTCAGTTTATCTCGTCTGCCTTCAGTTTGATTTTCAATTGTCTTTCGTAGGTTTAATAATGCGCTATGCTTCCAATACGACGATAAGCGGGTATTTAACTGTCATACAATCAATGGACTTACACGTCATGTCCCGTGATGAACCTGATTTGAACCTTATTTGATTTTGCGAATAGTTAATAATCATTTACACCAAACTGATAGTGTATCTTAAACGAAAGAGTGTGTCTTAAACAAAATGCACAATGCAAACCAGCATTTATTCTTCATGCAATATTTAGTGGTCATACACGTTCGCCTAACAAAATCTATTAGCGAAGGAATGCATGTAGGTCCTATCTAATTGACATAGTGGTAAGGTTTTATGTCTTTTTTACTTTTACATAATATAATATCATTCAAACACTTATCTTGTTGGCAGATTATCCAACGTTTATAAAGACTTATTTGATTATCGCAGTCATTGCGATAGACCTTTAGTATAATTAACAGTCATTTAAAATATAAAATTTGCGCATGCGATATGGGTCGTGGCGAGACAAAAAAAAGAGGCCCAATGGGCCTTAACGGTCACCTGAGTG